>JZKD02S1673485.1:723639-734256 GCA_000966675.3 Picea glauca | reverse complement strand
CATCATTATATATATATATATATATATATATATATAAAATTTATTATGTATATGTTTTTTTTTTAATGTGTTGAATTTTATTGTGTTAAAAAACATATATTAATTAATATTTGTTTTAAAACCAACATAGATCAAGGTTAAAGGTTTGTACTTAGAGAAATTGAATCCTTTTCAATAAAAAAAATTAAAAATATCTAAAAATAAAATAAAATATATTTTAAATATAATATAATATGTTTTGTCAAATTTTATATAGTTTATTTATATTAAAATTATAAGATCCTCAAATTAACAAGTTATATATAAACCAACAATGAATTAAGAAATCAATATAATAAATATATATACATATAAAACTTATAAAATGTTTTTTAACATAAAAGTCCATTCTACATGCTTTTTAACATAAAATACCATTATAATTGGCATATCAAATAAAAAAATATATATTTTACACTCATTTGGCACATCGAAAAAACAAAAAACATATAATTTTTACCTTTTATACATTAAATGTTTACTCACATTAATATTTTGCCACTACACCTGGAACGTTCAAATAAACTAAAATAATACATTAGACTAAAAAGCCCATATTTTTTCCTTGGATAGATTAAATGTTTAATTTAGCTAACTTTCAATGTCTCTTCGAGTTTTGACACGACATCTTTGACCATCTTCACACAATCTGAACCTTGTTGAAATTGAGATAGCTCCAATAGTGCACCTCCCCATCTTGTGAGGTTGTCTGCATCTTCAGGGTTTACAGCGTAAGTATTCTCCGTTGTCTTCCTTGCAGCCTCGAAGAAGAGAAGGCGATCGAAATCACTCTGAGAAATCGTCATTTCATCCATCGCACAGAATAGAGCAGATCAGTGGGAGAAATCGCGAGGTAGCTTGTAAAACCCTGGAATAATAAAGCTTGTAAATCGACGGCCCCCTCAATCTGGTTATGAAAGCCAGAACAGAGGATTCCTCAAAAATGCACTATCTCTTATACAGTAATTGAATATTCTACGAAAGATAGTGATTGAATATTCTATGAAAAACAGTTATGTCTATTAATTTTCCTATTACATACCATATAAAAAGAAATCTCTTCCAGCTGATGTGCATACATTCTATAGAAGATATACCAGATATACCAAATGTTAACAGTAGTCTTTAAGAAGCAAAGAGGCACCGGAGGCTCAAACGAGCTCCACCAAATTTAACAGTTATATAATATATGGATATTAAAGCCCAAGGACAATTCTACAAAAGCAAGAAGTAATTAAAGGAAAATGGGGGAAAAAAACGCCATGAAAGGAAAATAGGGCAAAAAAACGCCTAAGTACAATCGGATTTAAGCCCCGTTACTATTGCAAGATCCTGAGAAGGAAATGTTCGGAGGAATGCATACTGGCGCCATATTTCCCACAGAATAATCCCCAAAGGTTCCGCTCGGTGCACAGAATGTTCGGAAATTGCCACCTCATCAAACTATTACAGGTTCGTTCTATTGCATTAATATAGTCTTCTTGAAATATACCCAACACAACGCCAAAATCTATACCTCGCCACTCCCAAAAGAAGTTATACAGGAAGCACATCCTTGTATTCCTGACATGAAGTCCATTAATATACTTCATAAGACATCATAAACAACTTAGCATGGATATTTCAGTTTTGTGTTTACAGAAAGTATTTGTCATTGGCTGATTGTGTAATCTGTTGTGCTGTTTGGTAGGATCTTCCGGCCGAGCAGAGAGGTGAAGCAGTAAGCAGTATGGTGTATGAAGCAAGCGAAAGACTTTGAGATCATGTTCATGGCTGTGTAGGAGTAATCAATGATCTCCAGAATAAAGTAGTAGAGCTCCGATCCCAATTGGCTTGCACACAAGCACAGTTGTGTAACGTTAGTGTGCAGCATGCTAATCATAGCAGCACAGTTGTCTAACGTTAGTATGCAACACGGTAATCGACTTCATGGAGAGTCACTTGCAGAGAGTGGAGGTCCTGAGGCTGTGTGTATAGAGTAGAGGAGTTGGTCGAGGAGTTCTGAGGCGGTGGATAGAGTACATGAGTTGGTAGAGGAGTCTTTATGACTCATTTGTTAATGTACAATAAAGAGATGAGTTGGTACAGGAGTCTTTATGACTCATTTGTTAATGTACAATAAAGAGATAGAATATGTATACATGATGTGAACATTTTTTCTATGACAGAAAGCAAAGGGGTATGGTGAACAGAGATGGTTTTTAGAAAACTTGTCAACATGAAGAATGGTGAACAAAATAGTTGTTTTCAAAAACCTATTAACCAGTTAGGTTTTCTACAAAATTTAATACTAAATATGCCTTCGGCATCATAACAAAATTACATTTTGAAAATAAGATATCACATTTCAAAAATATCCTTAAAAGGTCTAAAAAAACTCATTCATTTTCATGACTTTTGTAAATGTATTTTGTAGATTAGGTGTGAATGAGATTAGGGTTGGAAGAACTCTTGACATCATGTCTCTTGGACTATAATAGATTGATTTAAAGTAGGAGTGACCCATAATTATTATTCTTATAACTTATGTGGATCATGTGAGAATGAGGTTAGGGTTGTAAGAACTCCTCACAATTGGTGACTAAGGACACAATATACATATACTAACAAGTTGATGAGTGAGTGAGTGAGATTAAGGAGGGGGTTTTTGTGTGGTGATTACTATTAAAATGAATTTGATACATTTTAGAAATAACATCTCTATGAAAAGCATGGAAAAACACAAGAGGATTGAGTGAGTGAGAATTAAGGATGAAGTTTTTGTGTGGTGATTTCTATTAAAATGAAGTGGATACATTTTAGAAATATCATCTCTATGAAAACAAGTCGCCAATTTATCATGCTTGTTGTTAGTCATGGTTAAACTCTCTTGATTCCTTTGGGGTGAGGCCTAGTAATAAAGATGGATTGTTTACCTAAATCCAACTTATTGAATAATATTACCATGTAGTTGAAAGCATAACTTTATATGAAGAAGGTGATTATGATAATAGTTTTAAATATATGTAAAAATAAAAGAGTTGTATAAATTATTGAAAAATATTATTTTAAAAATGTATGCTTCCAAAGTGAACTTGAATTTATTTTTAAAATTTATATTTTCAATGTCCATTTGTAATTAGTTTTAAAATTGTATTTTTAAAATTATGCTTTTAAAAATATATTTGGTTAATGTTGATGAAATAAGAAAAATCATAATTGTAAATTTTAAAAATAATTGGTTCTACTTATTCTTCTTTAAATGAACCAATAATTAATTAAAAAAGTAAAGATCATTAAATTCAAATTCTTATATCTAATATATCTAATTAGTATTTTTTTAATCATAAATTAACACATTTGAATTGATAGATTTGAAGAGAATTGATCTAAAAACTCCAAACATCATGTCTCTTAGACTATAATAGATTGATTTAAAGTAGGAGTGGCCCATAATTATTATTCTTATGACTTATGTGGATCATGTGGGACTCAGGTTAGGGTTGTAAGAACTTGACTAAGGACACACTGAGTGAGGATTAAGGAGGAGGTTTTTGTGTGGTGATTACAATTAAAATGAATTTGATACATTTTAGAAATATCATCTCTATGAAAACATGGATAATCACAAGAGGATTCACTTAGTGAGAATTAAGGAGGATGGGGTTTTTATGTGGTTATTGCTATTAAAATGAAGTTGATACATTTTAGAAATATTATGACAAGTAGTTGTGAGGGTTAGCTTATTTGATCTAGAACCAACATGAGTTTATCATAGGTTAAAATTATGCTTTTAAAAGTATATTTGGTTAATGTTTATTAAACAAGAAAAATCATGATTGAAAATTTAAAAAAAAAATGGTTATACTTATTCTTCTTTAAATGAACCAATAATTAACTAAAATGAAAAGACCATTAAATTCAAACTCTTATATTTAATATATTTAATTAGTATTTTTTTTAATCACAAATTTAAATGGATAGATTTGAAGAGAATTGATATGTCATAAAATTTGAATTGATAAATTTAAAGAAAATTAATGTGTTATTTAAAAATTGAATCAATAATAAAATATGAATAAACTTGAATCATCGATAAACATCTATCCAACATATAAATTTTTCATAATTAAATTCAAATTTTTAAATATAGTTTTTTTAAAAGCCTAATTTTATAACTTAAACAATATATCCAAACTCTTACCTAAACAACATAGTTTCTTTGAAGTTTCATATTCAAACTTTTACCTAACCAACACAATGTCTTTGAAGCTTCCTATTCATATTGGAATGATGAAAAGTTTCATACTTAAAAAAAAACTCCAAACTCTTACCTAACCAACATAGTTTCTTTAAAACTGGATATTCATACTTTAAATTGATAGATTCAAACTCTTTTACAATAAGCATATTTTTTAAACAATTCAAACCTAACCAACATAGTTTCTTAAAGCTCACTATTCATACCATAAATGCCTAGATTCAATATCCGATCTAATCACAATAGTTTATTTTTTTTATTCTAACCTAATCATGATGTCATATTCAATCTTTGATTGAATCACAATAATTTTTTTAAATAGTTAGATTCAAATTCGTACCTAATCATGATGTCATATAGATGATATGTAATTTACAATTTATTTTTATAAATAAATAACATGTGAATTCTATAAAGTCTACAAAGGTATACATACCCTACCCCTCTCTGGATTTGAACCTATGACCTCTTAAAAGGAAACACATGTTCTTAACCATTAGGTCTACTCAAGCTGTATAAAATTCATATTAAAATTTTAATAATATTTTTTTTATGATGTATTTTGTTTTAAATTTTAATTATATTTATATTAAAAATGTGTTTTTAATATGTTAATGGAAAAAAATTGTTTTTATATTTTATGTTTATAAGTTAAAATAATTAATTAGACAAATGAATTATACCACAATTAAAAAAAGATTATATTTAAATTCCAACCCCCTAATTATAAAATAAAAATTAAGAGGCAATTTCAAGAAGTAAGAGGTAATCTAGAGAATAGTTAAAAGAGTTTGATATATTATTAAAAATAATATTAAAAAAAAACAATCTAGATAAAAAAGTTTGATATATTATTAAAAATAATATTTAAAAAAAAAGGTAATCTAGATAATAGTTAAAAGAGTTTCATACGTTATTGAAAATAATATTTAAAAAATGTGTGTTCTGATGACAATAAGTTATGGTTTCTCAAGGTAAAAATGTGTATTTAAGGAGAATTTAAAGCAACAAAAGTAAATGAATAAGGGAGGGAATATTTGATACAATTAAATTATTTATATATGTCATTACATTTTTTCAATATTTAAAAAATGTGTGCTCTGAAAGCAATAAGTTATGGTTTCTCAAGGTAAAAATGTGTATTTAAGGAGAATTTAAAGTAACAAAAATAAATGAATAAGGGAGGGAATATTGATATAATTAAATTATTTATATATGTCATTACATTTTAAAAATGTGTATTTAAATTATTTATATATGTCATTACTCCTTAAAAATGTGTATTTAAGGAGAATTTAAAGCATCAAAAGTAAATGAATAAGAGATGAAATATTTGATACCAGTAAATTATTTTTATATGTCATTATATTTTTAGTTTTTAGTGTTTTTTCCATTTTTCATTGCATTTTTTAATAGTGTTTTTAATACGCATATTTAATTTAAATTATTTCTATATGTCATTACATTTTTAATGGTTTTTCTCTTTTTCATTGCATTTTTTAATGGTGTTTTTAATGTGCATATTAAATTTATTCATAAAGGCAAAGCCATTGGAAGAAGATTGCATATATGAATATGAGTCATATGCAAATGTAAATGAGTATTAATAAAGTAGCATCTTACAAAATATAGTGATTCAAAGTGGAAGTGGAACAATTTTTGTTATGACCTTTGTAATTGTAGATAGAAGTCACATGTAAATGTGAATGCAATATTTGTGAATAATGTTACATCACACAAATAGCATTAATTAAAAGTGGAAAGGACATAATTGTAATTTTTATGACATGTGTAAATGTAGATAAGAGTCACATGTAAATATGAATATAATGTATGTGAATAAATTAACATTATATATATAGATTTTTTTTTAATAAAAAAAATAGTAATTTTTTAATAAATAACAAAATTTACAAATGATATACCATATTTCAAAAATATTTCTAAAAGGTCTAACTAAACTTATTCATTTTCATAATCCGTCATGTCTCTTGGACTATGGTAGATTGATTTAAAGTAGGAGTTGCCCATACTTATTATTTTTATGACTTTTGCAAATGAATTTTGTAGATCATGTGGGAATGAGATTAGGGTTGGAAGAACTACGAACATCATGTCTCTTAGACTATAATAGATTTATTTAAAGTAGGAGTGACCCATAATGATTATTCTTATGACTTATGTGGACCATGTGGGAATGATGTTAGGGTTGTCAGAACTTCAAACAATTGGTGACTAAGAACACAATATACATATACTAATAAGTTGAGGACTCAGGATTGAGTGAGTGAGGATTAAGGAGGAGGTTTTTGTGTGATGATTACTATTAAAATGAAATTGATACATTTTATAAATATCATCTCTAAGAAAAACATGGACAATCACAAGAGGATTGAGTGAGTGAGAATTAAGGAGGATGATTTTTTTGTGTGTTGATTGCTATTAAAATGAAGTTGATACATTAGAAATATCATCTCTGTGAAAAGTAGTTCTGAGGGTTAGCTCAATTGGTACGTGAGTTTATCAAGCATGTTGTTGGTCATGGGTTCGACTCTCTTGATTCCCCTGGGGTAAGACCCCATAATAAAGGTTGACAATTTACCAAGCATAGCTTTATATGAAGGAGGTGATTATGATAATAGTTAAATGTATGCAAAACTAAGAGAGTTGTATAAATTATTGAAAAATGTTATTTTCAAAATTTATGCAATTTTCTAATTTTTTTTCTCTTTAAATTATTAATTGATGAGACATATTTGATGAAGTTGATGTGTCATAAAAATTTGAATGAATAGAATTGAGAAGATGTGATGTGAAATTTAAATTTAAATGAATCAATAATTAATTAAAAATGAAAAGCTATATTAAATTCAAACTTTTATATCTAATTAGTATTTTTTATTTTTTTTAAATCATAAATTCATAGACTTGAATGGATAAATTTGAGAAAGATGGATATGACATAAATTTGAATCTATAAATTTAAAGAAAATTGATATATTATTTAAAAATTGAATGAATAATTAAAAAGATTAAACTACACACTTACCAATTAACTTACCATGAATAAACATCTAACCAACATAAAAGTTTTAAATAATTAAACTAAAACTTTTAAACATAGTTTTTTAGAAAACCTAATCTTGTAACTTAATCTATATGTCCAAACTCTTATGTAAACAACATAGTTTCTTTGAAGTTTCATATTCAAACTCAACATAGTTTCTTTGAAGTTTCATATTCAAACTCTTAACCAACACAGTGTTTTTGAAACTTAGTATTCATATTAGAATGATCAAGAGTTTTATACTTTAAAAAGCTCCAAACTCTTACTTCTTAAAAATTTGACATTCATATTTTAAATGGTTTCATTCAAACTCTTGTGCAACAGGGATATTTTTTAAATAATTCAAACCTAACAAACATAGTTTCTTAATATTCATACCATGAATGTTTAGATTCAATCTTTGATTTAATCATAATAGTTTTTTTTTTAATAATTAAATTCGATGTCATAGTTTCTTAAAAACTCCATATTCATACTACTAATGTCTAGATTCAATCTTTGATCTAATCATAATAGTTTTTTTTATGATTAGATTCAAATTCTTACTTAATCACAATGCCATATACTTATATGTAATTCACAACTTATTTTCATAAATAAAGAACATGTGAATTCTATGAATAAAAAACATGTAAATATTTATTTTAATCAATTTTCTTATACAAACTATTTAATTATATTAAAATTAATTAAAAATATTATATTTTCATTTTTAATGTTTTTGAAATTACTAGTAGCTTTTGTGTCTCATTTGTGATTACAATTTACTAATAACCCCTCTTTATATATATTGTGTTATTTTTATTTGTGTATTTGTAGTAAAGAACTAATAGTTACTTGACTAATTTTAATTCAAGTAATATAAAAGAAATTCATATGATTAAAATAATTATAAGTAATTTGGGCCCTCCAATTTCTTGATCAAATCTTAATACTTATTTATCAATTGATATAAATTCAAGTTGACTATATACCTTAGAGAAAGGGGAAACAAAAAGTAAGTCATTCTTTCTCCAAAACGGGAAGGCTTGAAAAATACCACTTTTGCATAACGTCATAGTCTAACTAACAACTAATTAACCTAATAATTTATGGCTCTAGTTAAAGTTAAGCAAAAAGACCAAAGAAAAAATTATTCACTAATAAACAATGTAACAATATATAAATACAAGAAATGGAAAGATTATTTAATTATATGTAATATAAAATTCATATTAAAATTTTAATAATATTTTTTTTTCATAATATATTTTGTTTAAATTTTATTTGTATTTATATTAAAAATGTATTTTTATAAATAACGACGAAAATTTTATTTTATAATTTATGAGTGTAATTTAAAATAATCAATCCATATCAATTAATGTTTGTGAACAAATGAATTATATCACAATTAAAAAAGAGAATATTTAAATTCCAAACCTCCTATATCTATAAAATAAAAGTTAAGAAGGAATTTCAATAAGTAAGAGGCAATCAAGAGAATATTTAAAAGAGTTTGATACATGAATGAATGAAAACAATATTTTAAAAAATGTGTGCACTTAAAGTGATAAGTTATGGTTTTTCAAGTAAAAATGTATATTTAAGGAGAATTTAAAACAACAAAATTCAATGATTGAATGAATAAGAAAAACATTTGATCCAAATAAATTATTTTTATTTGTCATTACATTTTTTTTAGTTTTTTCATTTCACAGTTGCATATTTTAATGGTGTTTTCAGTTTTCATTATGTACAATTTTTTTTTTTTTTTTATAAAGGTAAAGGCATTGGAAGCAGATTGCATATATACATAGAAGTCATATGTTAATAAAGTAGTAGTTTTTTTATTTCACCATTGCATATTTTAATGGTATTTTCAGTTTTCAATGTGTATAATTAAAATTCTTTATAAAGGTAAAGGCATTGGAAGCATATTATATATATATACATATAAGTCATATGCAAATGTAAATGTATGTTAATAAAGTAACATCTTACTTGATATAGTGATTCAAAGTGGAGGTGGAACGATTTTTCTTATGACTTTTGTAATTGTAAATAGAAGTCACCTATATGTGAATGCAATGCTTGTGAATAAAGTTACATCACACAAATCACATTAATTGAAAGTGGGAGCCACACAATTGTGATTTTTATGACTTGTGTAAATGTAGATTAAATATACATGTAAATGTGAATATAATGTATCTGAATAAATTAACATCATACAAATAGATTGTTTTTTTCTTCTCCATAAATAGCAATTCCATAATAATAATAATAATAATAATAATAATAATAATAATAATAATAATAATAATAATATATTTTTAAGGTCACAACCAAACTAGCACACCAAATTAGTGTATGAGACCCCCTTGTTTATGGGACAAGGGACCCCCTCCGCCCAATGATTTGACTAGTAAAGTCTACGAAGGTATACATACCCTACCTCATTGGATTTGAACCTGTGACCTCTTAAGAGGAAACACATGTTCTTAACCATTATAAACTAGCATACCCCCTAAATGGGCGAATGGTAATGCCGAAGTGAATGGGCTTTGAGTATTGAGAAATTGAAATGTCGAAGTGAATATGTATTGAGTATTGAGAATAAGAATGTTTTCCTCTTTTGCTTCACTAAAATATTTATGTTTTGAATATATACTCAAAACATATATTGAAAGCAACATTAATTTATTGTTTGAGAGGGTGGGAGTAATTTTTTTTTTTTAAACCCTAGTTTGACAAATCATAAAAACATAGTTTCTAACTCCTAAACAAAAAGGGTTTAAATTTCATTTGACACCTCAAATTTCTCAAAATTAACAAAAATATTAATTTTTTGTGCAATTCTTTTTCATACACCTAACTTCATAAAACTAATTAAATATTTTATCCTTTTATTCATTCTTTAAGCAAACAAATTTCATAATTCTCATTATATAATATAATAGGTAAAGGTGATATTCTAAAGAGTGATTAGAACTACCTAATTTCATATCTACAATGCATAAAATATATTAAAATCCAACCTACCACCTCATGACAACATGTTTTCTCGATGCTAAATAAGAGAAAGATAAATTAAATTTTAGAAATTAAATTTTCAAAAACATATTTTTATATTTTTCTTTATGTAATAATAATATATTAAAATCCAACTTACCACCTCATTACAACATGTTTCTTAATGCTAAACAAAAGAAACATAAATTTAATTTTAGAAATTAAATTTTCAAAAACACATTTTTTATATTCTTCTTTATCTAAAAATAAAACTATA
>JZKD02S1673485.1:677373-701956 GCA_000966675.3 Picea glauca | reverse complement strand
TCTTTAAATTTATCAAATACCTCAGATTTCTTTCTAAGAAAATAAATCCATGTGTTCCTTGAGAAATCATCTATGAATGAAACATAATACACAGATTTACCTAGGGATGGAACAACAATAGGTCCAAACACATCACTGTGTATCGACTCTAAGATCCCCTTTGCTCTTGTAGCACCAGAAGGGAATCTTACTCGATTATGTTTACCATATATGCATTGTTCACATAAATCAAAATCTAGAGTGCAATTAGACATACCTTCAACCATACCTTTACCGTGTAGTGTTTGAAGGCCTTTTTCTCCAATATGCCCTAGTCTTTGATGCCACAACATGGTCTTCTTTTCAGGGACAGTATTGGTCTTTTCTCCTTCATTTCTCTGCTTAGGGAAAACAGAACTGTTACACCCATTAGTATAAGTGCTTCCCAACAACTTGTACATATTTCCACATCGAACTCCCCTCATCAACACCATTGCTCCTCGTACCATATTGCAAGTGCCCTTTCGCAATACAGTATCCACTCTTGCATCATCCAACTTGCTTACAAATATTAGGCTACTGACTAGTTTTGGAATGTGTAGAACCCCAGGGAGAGTTCTAATCCTTCCATCTTTTAGCAGCAACTTAACCCTTCCACATCCCATGATTCTGGCTGTCGAGTCATCTCCTAGGAATACATCACTACCATCATATTTTTCATATTCACAGAACCACTCCCTATGAGGAGTCATATGATATGAGGCACCTGAGTCGATCAACCATACATCATGGTCTGCATGTGTACCTGTATATGTCAGGTAAACATCACCTCCTTCTTCAGTGGAGGTTTTTGCCTCTGTGGAAGAGGTACTATCAGATCCCTTTGGTTTATCAACCTTCTTAGACTTGCAATCTTTCTTATAATGACCTGTTTTACCACACTTCCAACATTTCCTCAAAGATTTTCCTGGAGACTTAGATCTACCTATAGATTTAGATCTTCCCCCCGAAGACTTACCGATATTCCTATCTTGGGTATGACCTCTTACAAATAAAGCATCTGTGCTATGACCATCCATGATTTTCCGCCTCATCTCTTCAGATAACAAGGATGAAACTACATCCTCATACTTCAATGTAGATTGAGTGGTACTACCAATTGTTACAACCAGATTATCCCAAGAGTCTGGGAAAGAACATAATAGAGTAATACACGTATCTTCTTCTGCAATCATAATATTAATAGATATGAGTTGACTTACCAGAGGATTAAAGGCATTTAGATGTTCTGTCACATAATATCCATATTCCATCCTAAGATGATACAACTTCTTTCGAAGAAACAACTTGTTTACCAAGGACTTTGATTGATACAAATTCCCTAACTTATCCCATAGTTCCTTGGTTGTAGATTCTCTCGAGACATTCAACAACACCGAATCTACCAGGCAGAGTCGAATAGTACTCCTTTCTCCCAATCTTCCTTCGACATACCATTAGGTGGTTTACTAGTAGTTTGTGTACTAGTAGGTTGTGTACCATCCATCTGTGTTCCAGTAGGCTTCATACCAGTAGGATGTGTACCAGGATCCACAACGATCCATTATTCTTTTTCTACAAGAAGGTCCTCCATCTTTAGCTTCCATAGCTCAAAGTTTTTATCATTGAACTTCTCTATCTCAATTCTAGAAGAGCTCGCCATTCCTCTTTCTACACTCAAATAACCACTACAAAAGCTCTCACTAAACCCAAGTTTATCATAGACCCAAAATAAACTTGATCTATCAAGACCAAACAAAACCCTTAGCAACAAAGGCGTCCCTCTTAAGCCAAAAACGAGCTCTGATACCACATGGAAGTTTTAAACCTGTGAAGTAAAGCAATGCATGTAGATTCTTAAGAAAAACATAATTTAATCAATGGCTCATACACATAGTACACAGAGATTTATATCGGAAACCCTCAACTGAGGAAAACCTTTCTTATATTCATTATATTGAATTTCACCATTCACCATACAATATATACAATTGTTTTAGGTATTCCATAGATACCAAAAACCTAATCCCTTAATCCGGGATTATATTAGACAACCGCTAAAAATAGCAAAATACGCCCCCAAAAAAAACATTCGGGGCACTGCGCATAACCAGGGGGGGCATACTTGCCCCCCCCTAGGAAGCACCCAGTGCACATGACACAAAGAGAACTACTAGAGGGATCATTAGACATAGTTTTCAAATCTGACGCGCCCACACACACACATGCAAAGAATATAACACATACCCAACACTTGGGAGCTCTTATGAATTATATCCTTCAGCCTCACCTTACACCCTTTAGAAGAGATCTTATTATGAACTGAGGGTTAATATGCTCATGATTAGATTATAATTATGCGCTTGTTTCCTTCTCTGTTGAAGATACTCTCCTTCTCATGCACCTCCTTATCACTGAGGCTCGATGTGTGATATTTGAATGTGTCGTATCTCAGAATGGATGGACGTTAATTTAATCTTAGCTTCGGTGTTTAGTCCCACACGCCTCTAGAATAAAGTTGTTTATACTTTCTACTTCTATTCGTACAACATTACATGAATAATTTTATTCCCTTGTTTGTACAATTAAATTAAGGGTTGTTAAATTGGATTAAATTGATTTTTACCTTTCCAATGCGTTACGTGTTAAATGTCAATGGCTTCCCTCATACTTAATTTTATATTGCTTCATGTAAGTTAGTCCCTTATTGGAGACCTTAAGAATTTTTCTTAAAGCTCATTGTACACATATGCGTGGTCAAGTCATGAAATTATGATTGATTATAATTGATGTTTGTTGTGCCCTTAGTCGTTGAAGTTGAATGATGGTCTTAGAGGTTGGGATTCTTGCACAACTAGATTGGTTTAGATCTTAGACTTCTGGCGTGAAGTGAATTTTGATGAGGAGTTACGTGAAAGATTATGCATCCTTTTTTATTTATTTGAATGCAATGATTATGGTTTCCATTTAATTGTGTTATTGCGTCGAATTGTGTATCGTTAATCATGGAAATAATGTGTTGTCTTATGTCGTGATTGATTGATAACATGCTAATGTTGTTTCGATAATTTATTGGATGGTGTGTCAAGATTGTCGCTATTAATGGTGGTGTGTAGTTCCTAACACAAATAAAAAACAATTTACCTGATGTTTGGTCACTTTTGTTGGCGTAACGGTAGGGTCGTTACATATGGTATCAGAGTGGGTTCAAACCTACGACTGTGGATAGCCACGCCTTCCACTGAATTAAGCCCTTGATTTATAATCAACGCCAATTGAATTTGATGCATGATATTTTAATTCTTAGACTTTTTTCGCCACTTATATTAGCTGATGCATAATGTTTACACCTTAGTTTACTAGCCATTCTTGTCACCATGTTACTACTATTCTGTGTGAATGATTAATTGTGTGCACTAATCAATGAGAGAATTATGTTATTCCGGCAATTAGATCATACGCTTAGCTTGAAATTGATGTTGGTTATTGTGAATTCGATAATTGATTTAATCGCACACCTGGAAGTTAAGTAGATCCTGTTGCACTTTAAAAATTTATTTATTCTTGCACCTTTGTTTATGTCGTTGTTGATTGATTTAGTGCTTAAGCACTCTTGGGCCATGGAATGTTATGATACATGTGTTGGTTTATTAGAATTTCTATTGTGCTTTGATGATCGTTAATGATGTAGTTATTAATTTGTGATGTGTATTCCTAACAAAAATTTAAAAGAAAAAGAAAAAGAAAAAGAAAAAGAAAAAGAAAAAAATTATTTTTACCTGTTGTATATTTATTTTGTCGTCATGACGATAGGGTCGTTACATATTGTATCAGAGCAGGTGAAAACTTGGGACTGTGGATAGTCATGCCTTCGATTGAATTATACACTTGAATTAATAACTTAGCGCTAATTAAAATTTTAACTTGTCCATGAGTTACTCATGGTTAGAGGATGCCACAAAGAGTCACAACGTGGTACTGGGGAAGGAGGTGCAATGCCTCTAGAAGTGCCTGCACCCTGGGAGTCTAACCCCCAAGGGGGAGGAACAAGTCCTTGTGTGGGAGTCAATTGTTGTAAGTGATGTGGGTGGTCTGACAAGGTCCTTCCAGGGAAATTTCAAAGGCCTTGACTAACCTTCTATACTGAAAGGAGGACAGGGCACATGTACCCTTGAGGGTCCGCAACACACCCCAGACAGTGATTTATCTTTCACAAAGAACTCGAGAAGTTTAGGTTCTAGAGCTCACGAGTGCCATGGATAGCTCAGCCACCGAGGCATGGCTAGAGAACAAGGTGACGTGCTTCGCGCTTCACGGGTATGACCTGGCGGTCTTCAGCTAAAGGGGAGTGCCCTTCTATGGTGGAATATGCTCCTACTACAACAAAACATGGTTGTCAAAGCCGTGTTACGGGAACGGTTCGAGGAACAGTTCTAGGAGAAGTTATTGTCAGAGGAATTCATTGAGTGCCATCTCAATGAGTTCAAAGCCTTACGATAGAGTGGTCGTACGGTGCCAGATTATAAGACCAGATTTATGGAGCTACTTTGGTATGCCCCACATATGAACATGAAAACACTGGAGATCAGTGAGTTTGTGATCGACCTTAAATCTAGATTTCATGCGAAGGTGAGGATATAAATGCCTCAAACATTGCATGATGCAGTTCAGTAGGCCTCATAGCTGAGAAGGATTTGACCTCGGGAGTCAGGGCATGCCTCCTACAAGACTATCCAGACTGATGTCATCCAGTGCACATCAACATCAGATGCCAACTGGACAAGACATCTTGGTATCAAGACATGTCTACAGAACCCTTGTTCATGACACCACGATGACGAGTTCCTCAACAAAACCGACCAAGATCATATGCTGGTAGGATAACAACATCTACTTCAGGGACCAGGAGTATAAGAACGAAGATGGGTGTTGGACATGTGGAGATGCCACCTTACCAGCAAGACTGTTCGGTTAAAAGGGCTAGAGCGGCCATGTCAACATGACACACTGCCGTTGGGAATATGGGCGAGGCCCATGAGATTCTTGATCACGGTGAATAATTTCCAGGTTGAGCGCTAGACCACTGTACTTGAGGCATTGGGTACCATCGCCAAACAAACTTTAGTATTTGTTAGATCTCAGTGCTACAGAGAGCTCTATTCCTAGTACCGCATTGAAGGGATTAAGATAAAATCATTTAACATGGAGATTTTAGATTCGTCTTTATGGATTCGGGTGCCCACTGGATGGTTGGGGGAAGGGGTATGAACTGTCACTTCAACTTGGGGATTAATGTAATATCTTGATGATTTGGTTAGAATGGAATTTTTGGAATCGCATGAGGTGATACTCAACTATAAGACAAAATGATTTAGTTTGGTTGATGATGAGGGACATAGAAGTGCGATTGTAGGAAGAAAACAGGGAGTATCCCTGAGGTTGATTTCTTCCTTACAGCTACAAGAGAGAAAACACAAGAATGCAAGTTATATGCATACTTAGCACTAAATGTAAATGGCATGGTAGAAGAATTAGAAAATCTTCCAGCAGTACGAGAGTTTGTGGACGTGATTCCCAGAAGAATTACCAGGTGAGCCGCCCAAAGCCAATATGGAATTTACCATTGACCTAAAAAAAATGAAATTGGAACTGAACCAATGGAAATAACGTCTTATCAGATGTTGACACCTGAGTTACAGGAGTTGAGAATGCAACCGAAGGAGTGGCTGAACCTAGGACTTATATGCCCAAGTGTATTGCCTTGCAGTGATTCCGTTATTTTCATACATAAGAAGGATGGATCGTGGAGACTATCCTTGACTACCGTTGAGTATTCCTTGATGACATATTGATATATTCTCAGACGAAGGAGGAACATGATGCAAATTTTTGCTCGGTACTACAGTGTCTTTGAGAGAGAAAATTGTTTGGGAAACCGTTGAAATGCTCTTTTTATCATTCGAATATTCATTACTTAGGGCATGTCATTTCCGGTGAAGGTATTTCCGTGGATCTAGTGAAGGTAGAGGCTATTATGGAATGGCCTGTGCCCATGAACGTCCCAGAAGTATGTAGCTTCATGGGATTAGTAGAATATTATCGATGGTTCATCGAGGGTTTTTCAAAGATAGCAATCTGATTACGGAATTGCAGAAGAATAAAAATAATTTTGTGTGGACCAAGAATGCACGGAAGCATGTTGAAGGATTAAGGAGCCATTGACGACAACATCGATACTAAAATTCCATGACATGGTCGAGGAATTCTTGATATGAACTGACGCATCCAAGGAAGGCTTAGGTGGAGTCTTGATGCAAGGTGGTCGAGTGATCGCTTACGTCTCAAGGAAATTGAGAAGGCATGGGGGAACTACACGATGCATGAGTTGGACTTATTATCCATTGTGGATTCTCTGAGAGTGTGGAGACACTACCTAATTGGTCATAAATTTGAACTAAAAATGGACCACTATGGTTTACAACACATTTTTACACAAAGTGACTTGAACGCGTGACAAAGGCGTTGGTCAGAACTTCTTAGCGAGTATGATTTCAATATTACCTACATAAAAGGAATAATGAACATAGTGGTTGATGCGTTGAGTTGGAGACCACGCATATTTTGGTGATACCTCTTTAGAAGAATCTACGGGAAAATATTCTAACTTTACAGCGTGACGATGATTGGTAAGGAGGTTAAGGAAATTATTGGACAAACACCATGTTGGTACCATAATTTGAGGGATTTAGTATGGAAAATGATGGATTAATGAGATATAATAACCGGATTTACGTACCTCCCAATGACGAGTTGAGAAGTTTGACCCTAAACGATGCTCATAGATCAGTGTACATGGCTCATCCATGAGTCACGAAGATGAGGGCAGACCTTAAATCCTTATTCTTCTAGAAAGGAATGAAGGAAGACATAATCAACTACGTGGTGAAATGTCTAGAATGTCAGCAAGTGAAGGTTGAACATAGACATCTAAAAGGATTACTACTACCACACACTACTCTGGAATCGAAATAGGAGGTTATTTTGATGGACTTTATTGTGGGATTGTTGCTGACAGCGAAGAGGCACGACTTGATTTTCATAATAGTTGACACTTTGACAGGAGTGCACATCTTATCCCTGTGCGTACTACTTATATGGCACCAAAATTCACTGGGATTTTTACGAGCAAGATTTTGAGATTGCTTAGTGTGCCTAAAAGGATCATATCCGATCGAGGATCAGTGTTTACTGGATGATTTTGGATTAGTTTCCAAGAGGTCTTGAGAACCCAACTTAACCTTAGTACATGTATTACTCGAAGATAGACATGTTGACCGGAGGAACGAACCAAATTTTGGAAGGTTATGTTACGTATGTATGTGTTGGAACAACATAAACATTAGGAATAAATCTTGCCATTGGCCAAGGTTGCGTGCAGCAGAAGCCATCAAGGCACCGTTAAGATGACATCGTTGAGCTTCTCTATGGGTGACCATGTCAGACGCCTTTGAGCTGGGATAGACTCGAGGATGGGGTCCTGGTAGGACCAGAAGCAATCCAAGAAATGGAAGAACAAGTACAAACTATAAGAAAAAGGGTTGGAAGAAACACAAGATTGACATAAGGGTTTTTCTGATGCGCATCGTGTGACCATAATTGTGAAGGGCCTAATGGATAATCACGCCTCATTCTTCGAGGCGTATGTAATATTTTTATCTTGTTCTGTGTGCGAATTTAGGTTAGTGATCCTATGCATGTGATTGAATTGAGTTCTTGGCATATGTTGGGCGAGGGTGCACTCACGGCGAAGAAAATACACATTCTGGACCATCACATTCTACAACTACGAGGTCGAATTATCGATCAGGTCCAGGACCAGTGGGACAATTATAGTACACACTCAGCTACCTGGGAGGATGCATATGATATGCGTCAGTAGTTTCCATTTGAGTTGATAGCTAGACATTTATATATTGTTAGATACTTTATTTTTGCAGTTGTATATTGTAAAACTTCGGGACAAAGTTTAAAACAAGAGGGGGTGTATGTAACATATCTCTCTTGCACACACCTGATTTGACTTATTCTTTGAGGAAACTTGTGTGCAAGTGATCCGATTCATTATACGATTGACTATTTCACTTATGGATTATGATGATGTTGTGGATGTGATGATATGTTATTTGATTATATATGTGTCGACAAGTGCTATTGATTGGTTTCTCTTGAGTGTGTAGGACTCTAGACAGATTAAGGATGTTGATGGCATTGATGGACCTCCTTGGACTCCAGATCGAGTTAGGGAGTGGATTGTTTGTGGTTTGATTATGTCTGTTATTGCATATGTGACATATGACTGGTATATTATGATGTTGTTATGAATCCCTGACATGTTGCGTTGATGGATGCAGGCTAACGATAGCTTTCTAATCAAATTCACATTTGGAGTAAAGGGGTCATGCATGACAACCACATATATTGAGGGAGAAGGGTGGTAGCATCCCTACCATACCCTACCAGCACTCCCATCATGGCTCAAATTGTAGGTTAACTATTACCTAGTTCGAGAGATTCACAATTCCGTGAGGGCAGACTGACACAGTCGCTCACGAAGATTTTAAGGGGCATGCAATAAGGTAGGGTCCTTATTCCTTAGAGGCCTTTAGTCTCCCACAAGTTCACTTGACGTATTTTTGACTCCAAGGGTTAGACTTCTACCAAAATCAATCAAAAGGAAAGTGACACCCTTGGAGCACGTAGTGCGTCTTGAAGGGAACACCACATAATTGGAACATGAATAAAGGCGAGTGACACCCTTGAAGCACGTAGTGCGTCTTGAAGTGCACATCGCGATGTTTAAAAACAGGCGAGTCAATGAACCTAGGTGCCTAGAAAACAATATCTTACCGTGACATGGTTAGCCTTAAATTAATTATGTATAAGTAAAGTTTATTAAATTATAACCTTTCCCTTAAAAGTTTTCTAAGCCTAGTTGAATTTGAAGCCTAGGTCTAAGTAGAATAAGAGGACTAAAAATTAATTAAACAATTAATAAATGGGGAGGAAGAAAAGAAAACGGGAAGAATTAAATTTATAATTTAAAAGAAGATTAAATTATCTAAAAATTTAATTGTTGTCTATGTGCAAAACTTGCTAAATTCGAACTTAGATAAAAAGAGGAATATAAATGCAAAAGGAATGTGAAACATAGAAAGGAATCTAGTCTAGAGAACTTTCCAAAAATGAACTCAACTAAACTTTAAGAAGGGTGTCAGTCATTAAAGGAAATTGAGGGAATAAAGGGACAACAAGGAGCATTTTTAGGAATAGTTTTAGGTGGGTGAGGGAAATTGACACTTTAATTAAGTTAATTAAATGAATTTATGGTGCAATTAAGGGATTGGGTGACAAGTGTATGAGGGAGAATATTTCCTAATTATTTTTAATAAAATTAATTTAATGTGCAAATGGAAAGGTCACTAAGAAGAAATCTATATAAAAAATGGAAGAGAAGAGTAATATAGGACTTTTTGGCAAGCGTAAGGTTATGTTGCTAGATTTTTCTTGTGGGAGTTGGGATACCCAGCTTGGATAGGAGTGATAGATCGACCTTGCGAGGTGATCTAGAAGATAGCTTATTTTCTGGTTTGTGTGCTTAGCCCCTTTGCGGATCGGGGGGATAAGGTGGAAGAAGAGTACCCCTAGCATTGGCTCAGAGGTACCGATGAGGTATTCACGGTTAGCAAGTGGGGAGAAGGATGAAGCCGAAGCATGGGGAAGCATCTTCTAGTTCTCTCGTTAGTTACAATAATTATTTAATTTTGTATTTTCATTGGATTTAAAATAGTATAATCAAGTTATTTTGTGTTAACTGGGCAAGTTTTGAGATCAAGGAGGTCAACTCCTTGAGGTTTTATGAATTCTAGAGGAGATTTATAATAACCCCGCCATTGAACTTTCTCAACTAAGTAATCTAAATTCATGATTCAATTGTCTCTATTGTCCCAACCCATATTGATTTATGAGGCTCAACATTTCCTTTTGATTTGTGTAAAGAAATTTTGGCAGTTAAGGGTAGGTGTATGCACCAGTTTGATTCCTAACTAGCTGCCCTTAGTTGCATCAAATGTTTTTTGATTTACACTGTGGTGTTCCACTAGATACCTATGAATTTAGCTACCTTAGTTGGGTAGGGTTATTTTATAGTCTGAACGGAGCCGCCTTATTCTTGGGACACCTTTCTGTTTCCCCAGAATTCACTCAGCGTGGACTCTCTCAAGGTTTTCCCCTTCTCAGAAAATTTAGGAATGTTGCTCGATTGATCACTGAAATTCTGGAATTTTGGTAGATTCATGGAAGTGAACCTTTCTTGTCGAAGAGGTTGTTGAGGGGACTCCGCATTGAGCTTTAGAGCGTGGAGGGAATCGAGGTTGCACCCTTGTAAACGAACCTTTTTATGTGCTTCTTATCTTTCTTATTTATTGTTTTAACTGTGTAGGGATGGTTAGAGTGATTTTAAACTCGTGACAGGGGACAATAGTGTGCATGGATGGTTAGAGTGATTTTAAACTCATGACAGGGGATAGTAGTGGCTGTGTTTTCTTTTGGCGATCTTAGTTTTCCCTTGCAATAGAGGGAGCCATTGTTAGGCACGTTTTCCTGTGTTTTCATCCAGATGTAATTTCATTTTTTTCCTTGCTTGGGAGGGTGCCATTGTTAGGCGAGTGGTTCATGCGTACTTCACTTCTGTCTAAACCTTGTTCCTTTCCTATAGATATTCCCTTAAATGAAAATGGATCTTGGGATTTCACTTATGTCTAAACCTTGTTCCTTTCCTGTAGTGATTTCCCTAAATGAAATTGGAGCTTGGGATTTTGGGTTCATCTAAACCTTGTTCCTTTCTTGTAGCGATTCCCTTAAACAAAATTGGAGCTTGGGATTTCACGTCTGTCTAAACCTTGTTCCTTTCTTGTAGTGATTCTCTTAAACAAAAATGGAGCTTGGGATTTCACTTATGTCTAAACCTTGTTCCTTTCCTGTAGTGATTCCCTTAAATGAAAATGGACCTTGGGATTTCATTTCTGTCTAAACCTTGTTCCTTTCCTGTAGCGATTCCCTTAAACAAATTGGAGCTTGGGATTTTGCGTTTGTATAAACCTTGTTCCTTTCCTATAGTGATTCCCTTAAACAAAAATGGAGCTTGGGATTTCACTTCTATATAAACCTTGTTCCTTTCCTATAGCAATTCCTTTAAACGAAAATGGAGCTTGGGATTTCGCTTCTGTATAAATCTTTTTTCTTTCCTGTAGCGATTCCCTTAAACAAAAATGGAGCCTGGGAATTTCTCTTCTATATAAACCTTGTTCCTTTCCTGTAGATATTCCCTTAAATGAAATGGGAGCTTGGAATTTCGCTTATGTCTAAACCTTGTTCCTTTCTTGTAGTGATTCCCTTAAATGAAAATGGAGCTTGGGATTTCGCTTCTGTCTAAACCTTCTTCCTTTCCTATAGTGATTCCCTTATACAAAAATGGAGCTTTGGATTTTTATTCGATTTAAACCTTGTTCCTTTCATGTAGCGATTCCCCTAAATGAAATGGGATCTTGGAATTTCTCTTCTGTCTAAACTTCATTTCCTTTCCTGTAGAGATTCCCCTTAACGAAATGGAAGCTTGGAATTTCACTTTTGTCTAAACTTTGTTTCCTTTTCTATAGAGATACCCTAAATGAAATTGGAGCTTGGGATTTCACTTCTGTCTAAACCTTGTTTCTTTTCGTGCAACGATTCTTCTAAACGAAATTTTGGAATTGTAATTTTGTTTTTCGTCTAAACCCTTCATTTTCTCCTGTAGCGACTTGCCCCTCTCATTTCTTCCTTGTCTTTGTGCACCCTTTATTACTCAATTCTCAATAGAAATCTCCCCAAGAAGGAGTTCGGGGATGGGGTGTTTTAGCAAGGAACTGATCCCTTCTCTGTATTAAACTTCTTCTGATGTTTACTGTGTTTGTTCTTGGAAATGCAGTTTTTCCGTCAAGCTAAAACTTTTATGGTTAATTAAAAGAATGAAGTTCTTTCATCTTAAGCAAATTCTGGAATTTTAAAGGATTTGGTTTGGTCATTATGATTACACCTTGGATAGTGAGACCTGGTTGTTGAGGGGAGGATTTATCTGGGGCGAGTATCCACCTTTTTGGAATTTGTTGACATGTTTTTTGAGGGGATTTTCAGGTTCACATCCCCACTGTTGGCCCTTGGATAGGGAAGAAAGCGAAGATTAAGGAAGAAAAGGAAAAACACGAACTGCGTGGAAGACACAGTGAATGATACTGGTTCAAAGTGAGAAGAAGAGTAGAAAAGACGATGCGAAGTAAGAGAAAGCAAGTTGTTGGACGAGAATATTGATCATGATAGATCCGAAAGGAAGACATATTGTGGAAAACTCAATAAGAAAAAAAATCCACCGTTGGATGCTTTGGAGCACTGCATGAGAAGGAAGGAAAGACAGGCTAGCGAAGTCCTAGAAATGTGGGTCGAGTTGACCTAGGGTTTTAGACACCTAGGGTTTTGGAATCTAGGGTTTTGACAATTAAGTTTTAACCTAAGGGTGTCCGAGAGATATTGTAATGTATAAATAGAGGTCTAAAGGACCTAGGATGGGTTGTTGGTATTGTTGGTGCTAGTTTGGTTGAAAATTTGTTGTTTTTGTGTGTTCGAGTGAGTACTATTGTGGGAGAAAGAAGTGTTGAGTGCGAGAGCCTTCTGGTATTGTAAGATCTTCAGCTGGGTGTGAAGATCGCCCCTGTAGTTGGGTGTGCAGGGATGGGAAAGACAAAGAAGAGAAGAGAGAATATCTACTAGCTAAGAGTGCAGACAAGAACTGTATGCTTCACCTTAATACATTATAAATCATAGTTATGTGGATGTAGCCCTAGGGAGAGGGTGAACCATGTATATCTTGTGTTATGTGTGATTGATTGATGCAGACCACCACCCAGGGCACGTCTGCTTCCACCAGGACCTTCTCTTCCCTAGGCCTGAAGAGCTTAATGCTCTTCAAATCCCACTTCGGGACTTTCCAACACCCACAGGATGCTCTTTGTGGTCTCCCTTCGTCCTATCAGGAATCCACCCGTCGGGAAATCAGCTCTCACGTTGTCGTGAGTCACAGATCTCAAGAGTTATCGATTCCCAATCTTCGATGGTATTTCTGTGATTCTTAGCCCCTCCGGCTAACCTTTTGTTCACATGTGACCCGACAATCCACAAGACCACGATCCTTCCCTCCTATCGGAGTTCGGACTTCGCAGAATTGCAATGCGTAGAACTTACGCTCGTGGGATCTCTGATCCTTCGTTCCCCGATGCCACCTGTCCCTTTTATTGCGCTCTGTGACCCCACACACTAACCGATGGTTGCCGAGATATCTCCTCTTGCGACCTCGCAAACTTTGACGCAAATCTTCGTGGCTCCAACTCGCGAAGCTCTGAGCTCATGATATGCCGATGCCACTTGTCGCAGTCTCCCTACAAGGGATGACCTCCCGACACCTGTCCTCCACTGAAATGGTGTGACTGTGGGACCGTCACATTTTGCGAAATCATGGTTTCTCCTGCTATGATTTCGTTGTATGCGAGAACCCCGAAAGGCCGAACCCCGACTCCCCGGGATCTCGCACCACGTATCCCTGCTGTGATCAACAACCCTAATCCTCTCGAGATTTCGCGGATTGTGATTCCTTTCCACAAGAGTTCACGACCACCAAAACCCCGATATCTCGAACTCCGAATCTCCTGGATCTACCTCTTCTCCTTCAGGCTTAAACCCTGTGCAACTCTCATGAGATCTAACGGTCGACGACACTTCATGACTTTCGTTTGTGAATCCTGACCGTCAATTCTCCTCCATGAGATTTCTATGAAATGACTAAGTGGTTCTTCTCAAGACTTGCTCTCCAAACCTGCACCTGAAAACCCTGCTTGACCCTTCTTCAATCAAACCTCCTATGCTCTCTTTCAATGATACCACGAAGGTGCTATATCTCCAGATATTTATTCCACTCTAACTCCTTCAGATGGATTCGTGCGCGCTCCTCGCACTCGACGTTCAACAACTTCTCAAGTGTTGAATTCTTCCGACTCTGCGCACTCCCTGCAGCAGCAGCCTTCAATCCCCTTTGCTCAGATTAACCACTGAGACTTCCTCTTCACCTGCACCTTCCTTACACGGCTTCAACAATCCAAATCAACTTCTGGGTGAATGAGAGCAAAAGTTAAACTACTGATCCTTCATCAACGCACTCCTTGCGGATGAATTCAACTGCACACTTTGCAGGAATCTCCTGGCTCAGATAGAGAAACAATTGAAACTTATTCTCTCTCAGAATTCAGTTTAAAACCTGAAATCACATACACAGCATATACAAAGAAATGCATAACCAGAAAACAAACACTCATGAGCACAACATCAACACACAGAGAAAACAACAAACCATGTGCTTGAATTAAGGCTTCCTTCTATTAATTCAAATGTCTGTACATGGGTGTTCTTCACACAGTATTCTCTGCTTGCTCTTCTCTTCTAGATATTGGCTAATGTTACAATGATACAATGAGGGTGTCTATATCCATTTTCCCTCCTTCCACCTAAACTGTCTAATTTGGAAATAAAATCCTATCTACCTGCATTAAATCTATTAAATGCCTCCTATCTACTTCAGACAAGAGCGTATGGCTCGAGGTATGATACACCTAAGGTGCTCTCTATAATTGCATCATTTATACATTGGCAGATCATCTTAATTGAAAATTCAAAAAGTTTCAGCTGGACTTGTCCAACTATTCATTATCTTCCACGCTGGCTCGCTTGTCATGGGCGATGCTCCTTGATGAGTTGGCGATGCTCCTGCATCATACTCCTCGGCTTGAAAACTTTCATGGGCTCCTGTCCATGAGCTCCCGCATGGTCTGCCGATGCTTTTGAATCTCTGCTTCCATCTCCTAGCTGGCATCTTCCACTGGGTGGTTCTTCCATTTCACCAGATACTCGAAGTATTGCTTCCGTTTGGTCTTTTTGCTCACCCTCTTGTCAAGTATACGCTCCATCTGTGGCTTTTCTGCAATCAGCATCTGCTTCTGCCACTGGATCTCTAGTTGATCATCACTTCCAGCTCCTGCTTCTCTATCCTTATATGGATATAAGTCTGAGACATTGAACGTCGGAGATATGCCGATTCCATCGGGAAAATCAATATCATAAGCATTTTCTCCGAGTTTCTTCAGGACTCTGCATGGCCCAATTTTCTTCATTTTCATCTTGTTGTATGTTCCCCTTGGGAACCTTTCCTTCCTCAGATGTGCCAGAACTAGATCGCCAACTTCAAACTGGAGTTGTCTCTGATGCTGATCCGCTCTGCGTTTGTACTCCTGATTTGAATCAATCAGTCGCTTCACCTTGCTGTGAAGTTCTTTCATTGTCTCTGTGAATTCTTCAGCGCTTGCGCTGCTAATAGCAGTTTGTTCTGAATCCCTTAGTTTAGATACTCCTCTCGGCTGCCTGCCATATGCAATCTCAAATGGACTCTTTCCTGTGCTCCAATTGACTGAATCGTTGTATGCAAATTCTGCCTGTGGCAACACATTGTCCCAACTGCTGTGGTGCTCTGTCACCAGGCTTCTCAACAAGTTTCCCAGACTCTTGTTGACCACTTCCGTTTGTCCGTCTATCTGTGGATGATAAGCCGAACTAAATGCCAAGTTAGTTCCTAGCTTCTTCCATAAGGTCCTCCAAAAATGCTCTATGAATTTGGTATCTCTGTTTGAAACTATGCTCCTCAGCAATCCATAGAGTCGAATGACCTCCTTGAAACACAAGTTCACGATGTGAGTCGCATCGCTGGTCTTATGGCATGGGATAAAATGTTCCATCTTTGAAAACCTGTCCACCACTACAAAGATGGAATCAACCCCTCTCTGCGTCCTCGACAAACATAATACAAAATCCATGCTTATCACCTCCCATGGCTTTTCTGGTATGGGCAATAGTTGATAAAAACCTGCATTCTGCTTTCTCCCCTTCGAATGTTGGAAAATCCTGCATCTGTCAACAAATCTCTTGACCTTTGCTCGCATGCCTGGCCAAAAATATGATTCGCTCAGCTTGGTGAATGTTTTGTCATGACCAAAGTGTCCGGCCAATCCACCACTATGTTTTTCTTTCAACAAGTTCTCCCTCATGGAGCAATTCAGAATACACAGTTGATTGCCTCTGAACAACAATCCCTCCTGGATCATATAATCTATCCAAGGACTCTGATCTCTGAGAGATGGATTCTCAACTGCTTCATACACTTCTCCGAAATCTGCATCTCTTGCATACATGTCCTTAAGGTTTTCAAAACCCAATGTTTTGACTCGAAACTCCTGCAGTAATAAACATTTCCTGCTCAAAGCATCAGCCACTTTGTTAGCTGTCCCTGAAATGTGTTTAATTACAAATGTAAAATTCTGCATATACTCTACCCATTTAGCATGTTTCTGATTTAACTTCTCCTGTTGACTCACAAACTGCAATGCATGATTATCACTATACAAAACAAATTCTTTCGGGATCAAGTAATGCTTCCACTTCTTCAATGCCTATATGATAGCATAAAATTCTTTGTCATACGTGGAATACTTTAGTTTTGCTTCATCCAGCTTCTCACTGAAATATGCAACTGGTCTATCTTCCTGACTCAAGACCGCTCCTATGGCATATTCGCTTGCATCACATTTCACCTGAAATGTCTTCTTGAAATCCGGCAACACCAAAACCGGCTGTTCTGTGATCTTTCGCTTCAACAGATTAAAACTCTTCTCTACCTCTTCCATCCAATGGAAAGATTTATGTCGCTTCTTTACTATGTCCATCATTGCTGCGCTAATTCCACTGAAATTCCTGATGAATTTCTGGTAGAAACTAGCCAAACCATGGAAACTCCTCACCTCGAAAATATTTCTCGGTGATGGCCAATTCTTAATCACTTCCACCTTACTTGGATCCATTTTTAATTCATTCGCCGAAATGATGAACCCCAAGTAAATGAGCTCTGTCTTCATAAATGAAGATTTCTTCATATTAATCAACAACTTCTCCTGCTGTAGCTTTCTCATCACAATGGACAAATGTTTCAAATGTTCATCCTTTGTTTTACTGAAGATCAGTATATCATCCAGATATACGACAAAAAATTTCCCGATGAACTCCTTCAGGACTTCGTTCATCAGCCTCATGAACGTGCTAGGTTCATTTGTCAAACCAAATGGCATGACTAGCCATTCATATAGTCCTTCGTTGGTTTTGAAGGCTGTCTTCCATTCATCGCCTTCCCTCATGTGAATCTGGTGATATCTTCTCTTCAGATCAATCTTTGAAAAATAATTTTCCCCACTTAGGCAATCCATCAAATCATCCATTCTCGGCAGTGGAAACCTGTACCTGATGGTAATTTTGTTGATCGCTCTTGAGTTGGTGCACATTCTCCAGCCTCCATCTTTCTTCGGACTAAGCACTATCGGAACAACGCACGGACTCAGACTATCTCTGACCAATCCTTTGTCCAACAACTCCTGGGCCTACTTCTTGACCTCCTCATTTTCTTGTGGCATCAATCTGTACGCACCTTGTTTGGTAAACTGGCTCCTAGTATGAGATCAATGTGATGACTCACACTCCTCATTGGTGGCAATAAACGAGGTAATTCATCCACTATGATGCCAGCGAACTCTTCCAGCAGTTCCTGAACTTCATCTGGTAAATCATCCACTCTTGTGCTAGTCAGAACAATCCTCGGCTTTCTGACAACAAAGAATTGTGGATCTTCCTTCTTCTCCATCTCTGTAAAAAGCTCCTTCCCACTCATGAGAAGTATTGTGTTTCTTACTTCCGACTTCATTTCCTTATCCTTTATTGGAAGAAACCTATGTGTCCTCCCATCCTTCTCTAAAGTATATGTGTTCATCCTCCCATCATGAACCACATTTCTGTCATATTGCCATGGTCTACCCAACAATAAATGACACACATCCATGGGAATGACATCACATAAAAATTTATCATTATATCCCCCTATCTTGAATTCAACTAAACACTGTTTAGTGACACTCACCTGATGTCCCTTCTGTAGCCATGAAACCTTGTATGGAATCGGGTGATCAGTTGTCTCCAACTCTAGTTTCTCCACCATCTCAGTTGAAACGAGATTGTCTGTGCTACTGCTGTCCACAATAACCTTGCATACCCAGTCCTTGGTTCTACAACCTGTCCTAAACAGTCTGGTCCTTTGAGTTGAGTCCTCCACCTCCTTCCCAGGTGTTAAGAGAACTTTATGCATCATCAACGACCTTCCACCTTCGGTGTCTTCATTCTCAACATCACACCTCTGTGCTTCAGCGATGTGAGCTTCTCCACTATCCTTCTTCCTATCTGGACAATCAACTGCTTTGTGTCCATTCTTTCCACATATGAAACATGTGATTACTCCACCTCTGCCTCTTCCTCTACCTCTGGTACGAGGAAATGTGTTTGTGTCAGCATAATCTCCCCGCTGCTCATTATGTTGTCCCCTATGCTCAGCATATTGCTGTCCTCGCTGTGAGGTTCCACCTCTTTCAATGTTACCCTGAGGTTTCTTCCATTCCTCCTTGGGCTTTTGGTATTTCTCCTGGGCAACTGCCTTGCCTCTGGGCTGACTCCTGCCTCGCCCTCTCTGACTTTTCTTACGGCTCAGCTTTTCTTCGGCCTTCAGAGCCATTTGGTAAGCATCCTCCACTGTTCGGATGTTTGCCATACTTAATTCATCCTGAATTTCATACCTCAGGCCATTCATATACCTGGCAACTTTTTCATCATCGCTCTCCCGATGACCTACTCTGATATTGAGCTTGTAAAACTCCTTAGTATACTCCTTTACTGTCATCAACTTCTGTCTCAGGTTCTACATTCTCCTGAACAGTGTAATCTGATAGTCCCTTGGGATGAATTTCACCTTCATCTTTGCAATCATTTGATCCCAACTTTTGATCTTTTATTTGTCTTTGGAACGTCTATCTGCCTGAAGCTCGTCCCACCATAATGCTGCATGTCCCTTTAATTTTGTGACAGCATGCCTGAACTTCTTATCTTCTTCGATGTCTTCATAATCGAAGTAAGTGTCAAGAGCTCGAATCCAATCCAGAAGCTCTTCTGCATCCAGACTTCCTTCATAATTCGAAATGTCCATCTTCATCTTCGAACTCATCCTGGCGATAGCTTTAATCAGTCGTTCATTCGATGCATCCTCGACTGCAACTTCTCCTTGTTGTTCAGCTTCAACTTCGCCTTTAGAGTCGCTCATATCTCCCGCATTTGCTGTGCATCTCTGCGCTGCTTCCATATCTTCCAATCTCGCTCGGAGATCACGTATCTGCCTCTCCATTTCTGGATTCTGGGCTTGTCTCCCTCTTCTTCACACATCCCTGTCCTTTGGATCAGGTGATTGTCTCTCTCTTCTGGGCGGCATGGTGAAATTTTCCTCTTCTCCTCTGCTACAGAAAGCAGAGATTTTCTCGGCTTTGATACCACTTTGACGCAGATCGCCACCTAGGGCACGTCCGCTTCCACCAGGACCTTCTCTTCCCTTGGCCCAAAGAGATGAATGCTCTTCAAATCCCACTTCAAGACTTTCCAACACCCACATGATGCTCTTTGTGGTCTCCCTTCGTCCTATCGGGAATCCACCCGTCGGGAAATCGGCTCTCACGTTGTCGTGAGTCACAGCTCTCAAGAGTTTCCGATTCCCGATCTTCGATGGTACTTCTGTGATTCTTAGCCCCTCTGGCTAACCTTTTGTTCACATGTGACCCAACAATCCATAGGACCATGGTCCTTCCCTCCTATCGGAGTTCGGACACTAACCGATGGTTGCCAAGATATCACCTCTCGTGACCTCGCAAACTTTGACGCAAATCTTCACGGCTCCAACTCGCGAAGCTCCGAGCTCACGATATGCCGATGCCACCTATCGCCGTCTCCCTACAAGGGCTGACCTCCCGACACCTGTCCTCCACCGAAATGGTGTGACTGTGGGACCGTCGCATTTCATGAAATGGCAGTTTCTCCTACTATGATTTCGTTGTATGCGAGAACCCTGAAAGGCCGAACCCCGATTCCTTGGGATCTTGTGCCATGTATCCCAGGTGTGATCAATGACCCTGATCCTCTCAGGATTTCGTGGATCAGGATTCCTTTCCACAAGAGTTCACGACCACCAAAACCCCGATATCCCAAACTCTGAATCTCCTGGATCTACCTCTGCTCCTTCAGGCTTAAACCCTGTGCAACTCTTGTGAGATCTAACGGTTGATGACACTTCGCGGCTTTCGTCTACGAATCCTGACCGTCAATTCTCCTCCGTGAGATTTCTCTGAAATGACTAAGTGGTTTTTCTCAAGACTTTCTCTCCAAACCTGCGCTTGAAAACCCTGCTTGACCCTTCTTCGATCAAATCGCCTGTGCTCTCTTTCAATGATACCACGAAGGTGCTATATCTCTAGAGATTTCTTCCACTCTGACTCCTTCATATGGATTCGTGCGCGCTCCTCGCACTTGACGTTCAACAACTTCTCAAGTGTTGAATTCTTCTGACTCTGCGCACTCCCTGCAGCAGCAGTCTTCAATCCCCTTTGCTCAGATTAACCACTGAGACTTCCTCTTCACCTGCACCTTCCTTACATGGCTTCAACAACCCAAATCAACTTCTGGGTGAATGAGAGAAAAAGTTAAACTACTGAGCCTTAATCAATGCACTCCTTGCAGATAAATTCAACTGCACACTTTGCAGGAATCTCCTGGCTCAGATAGAGAAACAATTGAAACTTATTCTCTCTCAAAATTCAGTTTAAAACCTGAAATCACATACACAGCATATACAAAGAAATGCATAACCAGAAAACAAACACTCATGAGCACAACATCAACACACAGAGAAAACAACAAACCATATGCTTGAATTAAGGCTTCCTTCTATTAATTCAAACGTTTGTACATGGGTGTTCTTCACACAATATTCTTTGCTTTCTCTTCTCTTCTGGATGCTGGCTAATGTTACAATGATACAATGAGGGTGTCTATATCCATTTTCCCTCCTTCCACCTAAACTGTCTAATCTGGAAATAAAATCCTATCTACCTGCATTAAATCTATTAAATGCCTCCTATCTACTTCAGACAAGAGCGTATGGCTCGAGGTATGATACAACATACAAAGGCACTCTCTATAAGTGCATCATTTATACATTGGCACATCATCTTAATTGAAAATTCAAAAAGTTTCGGTTGGACTTGTCCTGTTGTTCATTGTCTTCCACGCTGGCTCGCTTGTCATGGGCGATGCTCCTTGATGAGTTGGTGATGCTCCTGCATCATTGATGCTGTGTTCTTTGTCATTTGATATGATGCTATTGTGATATTGTGTTAGATATAAAGTATAACTTGTGTAGTAGGTTTAAGAAAGATAAAGAATAACTAGGTGACTATGTATTATTGTTGTGAATCCATTCTTCATTTCCTATGGTTGTAGACACCTATGTCCTGCAACCCCCTATAGCTACTTTGGGTGAGAATGCATCTGCTTCGCAGGTGTTTCTGAAAGGGAAAATAGTTAGGGATTGTTCATGCGCTCTTGGAACTGAACCCTGGGTCTACCCCTGTGCCAACAAATAGTTCCATTGCTGGGACATGAATCTTCTTGAGGGAATGTCAAGGTAGTTTCCATCGAAGACAGAGACTCAGAAGTGGATAGAAGATCAAGAAAAGGACTTTGCTGAAGCCCAGAAAAAGAACCCTAATCTTAGTACAAAGGATTGGTTGGAAAGATATATCTTTATTGATATACACGAGATTTTCTTTGGAGGAATCCATCGAGAGTTATATGAGTGGTTAGCTAGGTTAGAAGACACCCAATTTGAGATTAGATCTAGGCCACTTGTGGTTTGGATGTCGGTGCTAATCAAGAAGGTCAAGAGAGTTGATAACACCATGTCAAGAGTAGTAGATCACTGGTTGATAGTACCATCGAAGGATATATCACTGAGTTTATTGTTGACAGAGTAGAATCGTATAGCCAAGCAGAGAGATATTTCTTTAAGGGGCCTAGAGGAAACTTTTTACATTTTCTCAAGCTGAAAATCAAGATGCTATTGCATGAGAAGAACATATTGAAGATACAATAGTTGAATGGATTGAGGAGCTAATGCTCAAGAACTCAAACAGCGACAACAACACAGAGGCTGGACATACGTGCAATGGGAGAGTGTTAAGAGAAGTTCCTCTTGCGAACCTATTTAAGAAGAACTATGGGGATGGGGGTTTCTATAGTGGAGAAGAGGTAGATCTGATAGACGAAAAGCATTCAGAATCTGCTAGGACAGAGGAACCTCGCCAAGAAGAGCCATAAACTTCAGGAACTCCACTGACTGCAGAAGTAAGTACTATTAATCCTATTGTTGTTTCAGCAACATTAAGTAATCAAATTAATCATAGTCACCAGAGCACTCAAATCACTGTTACTAGTAGTTCACCACATACTTAGTCAAGAAACCTAGGAAGATCTATGGCACATGAGATGAGGTTACCCACCTTTAGAGGAGATGAATCTGAAGATCCTGATTAGCACTAGTTTCTATGAGAAGCCATATGGAGTATTAATAATATCACCGACGAAGCTGTCAAACGAGATCAGTTCAGTACTACCCTAAGAGACCATGCACTGAGCTGGTACATGAAGTTTGTTAAGGGAATTGCCCAGCCTAAACCACTGAATGAGATCAAGAATGCATTGATTTATGAATTCAAGAAACCCAAGTCAGAGTCACAATGCATTACATAACTGAAAGAAATCAAGCAAAGAATAATTGAACCCATATGGGAGTTTGATTAGAGGTTTAAGACCTTGACGGGCCACTTGAGTTTCCAGATCCTAGATGAGAAGAACAAGGAATGGTTCATCGCTTCCCTCTTTCCACACATCAGAGTTCCTCTGATGTAACAAAAGATTACTTCGCAGGCTGAGGCACTGGAGATTTCCATGAAATTAGAATTAGCCTTGATGGGAGAATCTAGCTTAGGTATGAGTTAAATCTTGATTCAACTAACTAGTCTATCACTGGAGGTCGAAGATATGAAGAAAGACAAGGGAAAATATAAAAGATAAGACATCTGGTGTATCATATGCAAATCAGAAGGCCATGACAAGGAGAATTTTCCCCTATTCCATGAATACTTGGCCTCTCGAGCTCCGAGCCCCTTGAAGCCAGTTACCCTCCCCTGGTGCGAGGTATGTAGAAATCGACATCACCCTGGTGAATGTTACTATCTGCAAAAATATGTCCAAACACCCACAAATATGGATTGCACGTTTTGTAAGTCGATAGGACATGATGACAGGGCTTGTAGGGATTACAATCTCATGCATGAAAGGTCAAGGGATATATACAAAATTCAAGGCAAATTACAGCAAGAAGGAAGCACTACACAGTATAACTCCCTTGGGAGAGGAAACTTCAACCCTCATGGTGGATTTCGAGGAAGAGGAAGAGGAGGAGGTCTGGGTTGAGGTCGAGGATAGATAATTTGTTATAGCTACGCATAGCTAGGACACTTGGCAAGGGACTGTCAGAACCCTTGTACCACTTGCAACTATTGCAACTCCTTCGAGCATGTTATCGAGGAATGTCCAGCATTGCTGGCTAAACTTCAGGAGAGACGGGGACCTCAGAAGAACCCAAAAATAAAACTAATCAAAGCAGAACCTCGCGGAGCAGATCCCAGATTCGTTGTTATCACTAGAGGAGGCGCTGTTACAGGAGAGGACAGAGTGATCCAAGGAAAGACTACAGAAGAATCAAGAGTCGGGAAAGCTACAGAGAAGACACAAATGTTTGATGCAAAGAAAGAAAGACAAATATTTGAGGAGGCAAGACAAGAATTCGGGAGAGACCAAGTCTCTATTGACGGGAAAATATGACTAACCATCAACTGGAAGAACAAGCCCAGTCCAGGGTTGTCTAAATAATCCAAGCCGTTTGGTGTAACCTTTTCTGACAAGTTTAATGTCTCCGTTAGCCAACCTAAGGTCCTAAGGTAAAGAAGAAAATAAACTAACTAATGTTAAAGAAACTATGATAGATATAATATGTACCCTGATCTAATTATTTACAAGTGTATTTAAGAGGAAAGATAAAATACAGGTATGTCATTTATGAATAGAATAATTACAGGTTACAAATTTTCATGAAAACTTGTAAAATCAATGTTTTATAATCATTCTCAAAAATAGATAAAGAAAGCACATATTCCTTTATATTTTATGATTTATAATCATCTATCTAAGAATTATGACTAAAACATAATTAGAAATAGGATAAATCGAAGGTCAAAAGGCAATCAAAGGACTATATCCTATTCCACTAGTAAATAAAATGATGAAAAATTAGAAGTAGGTGAAGCTAACCTGTTATTAGTTTGTTAATTGTGTCCGACCCTCAGTGCGA
>JZKD02S1673485.1:653515-669406 GCA_000966675.3 Picea glauca | reverse complement strand
ATAAAGGCATATGATTGATACATTCCATGGATGATATCTTTTGGCACATTGCATGATGTTGATGTACATGGTTGATGTACATAGGTGTTGTGCATGATGAGCACACATTTGTACAGGATGTACTTGGTTGATATTTTTCTCATGATTCTTTATTTCATTGTTGACATATCTTTTGCTTCATGATGCTTGGTGTTGGAGCCACCTTTCTCTAAATACATGAAATGTTATACTTAAGACCAAGAAGGTTGGATTTCGGGACTTCGTTTGTTTCACATTTCTACCCCCTAAAATTGTAGTATCCCGACATGCGAAATGGTGAAAACCCTCCTAATTCTAATCACCATTACTAAAAGACTAAGAAGGGATTATCATCACTTATTACCTCATAACCTCGCTCTTGAGAGTTATGCATTGAACGTTTCTCAAGCCTCTGACTTGCGAAGTCGCGAAGTTGTGTTAAAGTTACCTAGGTTAGTATCAAGAACAAATCACTTTAAACCCTAGTTAGTCAATATCATGATTTCGCGACTCAACGATTGTTTCTCCATAGGGAAGCACCTTTGTAGCCCTGATTAACAAAGTCATGATTTTCTTTAATTAATCATGGATTAATTAAAGGCTTAAATCAAATCACTTTTAATCAATGAAATCGCACCATCGCGATTTCGGGTTTTTAAGGTTCAATAGCTAGGAGCGAAAACACCTGATGTGGTGAATGCCGAAAAGGGGATTAACAAATAAGTGTACTAAATGGAAAGAACTAAACCAGATTAATTAGTGCCTTAAACAAACTTTAACACACACAGTTTACGGATGAAGATTTGAATGATTCTGTGTTTTTCAATGTTACGAATCGTCAAGCATTTATGGCATTTATTTGAATTGCAGTGAGGTGACGAATGGTAAGATCTCATTTTTACTTCTAAATCTTTCTATTAAGCGATTTGATCGTTCTGTTGGCAAGGACACACACAGGATTAAATGATCAAGATAGAGAGTTTTTCCTTCATCATTTCAGTTTTCATTTCTATTTGCGCACAGAGCCATTTCACCAGGATAACTTCTATTTGTGTTTTCAATTTTTCCGATAGGAGATCCAGTTGCAGGTTTCTCTATCATGACTCCACGAAAAGTGCCCAAGGTAGCTGCCGAGAGTTCAGGTCAGGGTTTAGAAAATGATGACTTGTCAACCAAATACAAAATCATCGCTCAAGCAAAGATGCACAAAATAACGGCGAGGCCCCAACTTCTTCCCTATTGTGATATGATCAAGTGGGCACTGGACCATGTGGACATCCCAACCAAGATGATTATCAGTGAACAGAAGGTAATGATTGGGACTTTCAGACCAAAACATTTGCGGGAAATGTATAAATTTTCACCCACACTGAACCTTACCCATAATGCCGAATTTCTAGAAGGTTTCAAGAAGAAGGAGTGCGAGCAATATGCACAAAGTTTATCCGATCTGATCAAAGATTGGGTCCCACACCCTGTGAAATTTAGGGCTGATACTCACGGAATCTATTCAATCTCTTCCTTGGAGCCACAATTCAAGTATATAGCGATGATGGCCTGCAGGTTGTATGGGAAGGAGGACACTACCCATATTTTCCTCCCATGGGTACTGCTTATTCATACAATTGCTGAGGGTTTCTCCTTCGACTGGGACAAATTGTTGTCTGGCAGTATGACCAGTCAAATTACTGAATATTGAGCACAGAGGGCGAGTAAGAAAGAATCTTCATTCTTTACGTCTGCTTACATCATGGATGATATCTGCTTCATGACACCCTTCCCACTAATGAACTAGAGTTGGGCTCCATCTAATACAAAGCCTATTCATGTCTACCACTCGAAGCTTTGGGAGGATAAAGCCAAAGAATTCATCTACGAGATCTTCAACTGGGTAATGGTGCCATTGCATGTCGCCATCTTCAGCTAGCCACCTCCCAGGATTTCGAATAGCATCACAACCAACCTGAGTAGCATGGTAGATTAGTATATAGAAGCAAAATTTTCATATATCAGGGTTTTCGGCACCTCTATTTGTCCATATGCTCTACCGCTATTCTTGCCAGATAAGCTATTGTGTCATGAGATTTCTAGATAGACTGTGCTCAGCGGAATAAGAAAAGAGCTCAAAGGAGTATCAAAAAAGGTATGGCCGCCCTTCCCCATTCATATTGGTGCATATTCCTTTTTAGATTTTGGCCATGCTAAAGTCGAAGTTACGACTTTAGAAGAAATGAAGCTCATGGATATTGAGTTCAAGAAGCATGACCCTAATAAGGTTGTGAGAAATCACCTGGTGAGTTGTGGCCTGAAGCGATATGAACACAAGGATTCCCCTCATGATGAAATATTATGGGGTTCGAGGTCCTACTCTAAAGTCCTAAGTCGGATTCAAGCCCTGCCACCCAGGGATATGGCCGATTTCCTTAAATTCTAGGAGCACCAGTGGAGTTGTCTCCCCCAAGTTTTACAGGGTGAAACCCCAAAGCTTCCAGTTAGACAAAATACGGAAGCCAAAGGTTCAAAGGACTCAAGTCCTAACAAGGAGAAGAACCATGAGGAAACAGGGGAGGCTAGAACCTCAGAGCGAGGAGCCAAAATCCCCTACCAACAGGAAGGAAACCCCAAAAAGGGTACGTCAGGAAAGGAAGTCCAAGGTCAAGCAGAAATATCCTCGCAAGGGTCTGGCGACTCACTATCGCTCATGTCAAACAAGCCAACCACAAATGATACCCCGAAACAACCATTCAATGAAATCGGTAGTCCCATTGCTTCTATCACACCCTTACAGTTCACAAAGGGGAACCCCGATGCGAGATGGATTTTCGGTGAAGAACTAATGCCCATTTTAGTCCAAGAATTACCCCCTAATGAATTTTTCTTTCATAAAAAAAGGAAGGCTGTAGTGAAGCAAGAATCATATCAAAAAGTGGGCGTAGAGGCTAAAAGATTTAAAATCTTGACATAAAGAAAGGCCTTAGGGGAGAAGGAATTCACCAACGAGATAGCAGGAACACTGGGGGCTTATGCTACAACTAACCAGTACTTCGTGGGAACCTTGAAGGCACAGTTGAAGTGAAAGAACCTCTTAATCAGCAAGTTGGAAGCTAGGGTGGCTACGACAGAAGCAAACGCTAGGGATGAGGTGAGTAGAAGCTAGAGCAGGCCAGAATAGCTGATCTATAGAAGATCGAGAAGCTTAGATCCGACCTTGAGGTGGTGCGCGCTAGTCGGCACAAGTAAGCCAAACATAGTTAAGCCAACAGGGGAAACAAATAATACAGTTATATTCGAAGTTGGATGTCACCGAGAATAAGGTTTTAGACATAAAAATGTCCAGATCCCAAGCTGCTGAAATCCGACAGAAGGTATTAATGACTCAACAAGACTTGCTTGTAAAAGTGGGAACCATTCAGAACCACTTTCAGACAATAGATAAAGTGTTAGAAAATATTTCTTTGAGAGAAAGAGAAGCTGGGGTAGCTCGGGTTGCTTTCCAGAATGCTGTTATAGCTATGACAAAGATCGAGATGGTCAGCAGCTCCAAATTATCCATCGCAAAAAAAACTAGAGGGAATATCTTGCTGAAGGTCTGGGAGTAGAATATATCAGAAAGTAGGGGGAAAGCTAAAGAGGTGATGAATTCTTGTGAGGAAACGTTCACCTTGATAAGTAAAAGTTTGTTAGACCTTGATAAGGAAGGCAGTGCTGGGACGCTGGGAAAAATCAGTATAACTAAACCCCTGCTGGACATCAAAGAAAATGTGGAGAAGGAGCAAGCGGAGATATCCCAGATAAGCTGGGTTGATATGGTCCAAGTGGACAAATGGCTAGTACAACCAAGTTTACAATTATTCTCTATCATCACGGAAGACCAACAAATAGGGAAAAATTTGCCACAGTTGGTGAAGAGTTGTTACACCTTTGAGGCAAGCAACCAAGCAGAGCCTTCTAGGTTGATAGCCTAGTTGGTTGAAAGGTGTGTCATTTGCATTGAGCAGGTGAAGGGGCAGGTTTCTAGTGCTAAATAATGACATATGTCAACCTGTTCTATTTCTGGAGATGAAAGAGCAAAGAAAGGAAGGTGCTCCACCCTTACGAGGGAAGACAAAAGATGAGGAGATGAAACACTCCATTTTTTCATTTGTAACTGACAATTTTTCAGAACGATTGGAATTCTAAATGTTTAGAAGTTTGTTTAATTATACATTTAGATCGAGAGACAAAGGATTTTTCAGAGGAGGGTTGGAGATTGTAATAGTGAAAGATCTTTTAGCCAGGATTAATACAAAGCGAATTGAAGACTCCATATTTCGTCAAGATTGAGTTATGTGTTTTCCTCTGTTATTTCATACTTCATGTCATTTTTTACATATACATCTTTGATGAATGTTTTAGTTGCAATATTAGTATAACTTCTATTGTGGTGATTAGGTTCTAGTTATCTAGTTATTTACAACTTTTCCTCTGTATCGGCTACTAGAAGGTACAAGACCTGTGAATTACTTAGATCTCTACATTTTATGCTTTCATCAAGATATCTCTTTTTTTTCTTCTTCTGCTACAACGTGGGATTCCTCTGAAATTGATGCCCCACATTGTTGCCAGCTCTATGTTTTTATTTCGTTTTCACACTTGGTTTTATATTTTAACTCAGTTATGGAAAACGACCTTCAATTTTGTTAAACCATTCGACTGGATTCACTGAATTTCCCTCGTATAATCTAAAATTGAAATAAGAACTTTAAAACATCAACCTTTTTTTTAAGCTCCGTTCTCCCCATGAATGTACCCATTGTAAGGCAGCCCAACATCGAATCGAGCCTATCCGATCAAACCAACATCACTTTGAATCTTTTCGATACCATACTTAACACTGCCATCACCCAGACATAGCTCGAACTTTCATGGGCCGCCATCGAATGAGATATCAACATTCAAGAATATTTGGAAGCTAGACAAAGAACACTCAGAAATCAGCCATAGCTTCTTTCCTTGAAGTTGTTTCTTCCCCTTTTTTATCACTCACTCACTTTGGATGCTTAGACTCTATACTTTATAGCCTTAAGTGTAGACTCTGGAACAACATATTTCTGGCGCCATTGCCGGGGACGGAGAATAGTAGTCACTTTCCCCTGAGAAAATGACATTTCCAAGTTTCATTTTTTGATACTGAAAAAAGAGTGAACACCTTGTTAAGGTTAAACCTTCATCATTCACTTGGCGAATCCACTCTTAATTAAGATGGAATCCTTTCGAAAGAACACCAGACAAAGCCTAGATGCCAAACAGATAGTGCTAGTTTTCGACCCTGAAAAAATACTAAGACCAAGGGGTCTTTTTAAACAAAATGCTATTGCCTACCAACCCAGGTCTAATCAGTCTAAAGATAAGACCTATTTCGAACCTTCACCCTCGCAAGAACTTTCTCTCGGAAAAATATCGGACAGTGTTGTTGAAGCCGAGACCCTAAAATCTGAGCAACTCCTACCCAAGATCAAGACTGAGACCTCTCCAACTACCTCTTACGTTAGTAGGGGTGAAACACCTTTCATAAAGATCATCCCTATTGATATCCCATCGACTCTCAATATAAACCCCTCTGTCACTCAAGGCCTTGAAGAAGTTTCCACATCCACAGATTCGACACCGGTGGGTTCTACCATTTACATATCCTGCAAGTAGGAGGAGCCGAGTCCATGTATACCTTCTTCCCATTTTTCAATTTTCACCTCCCCTAGTAAAGAGTTTCTGGAATTTTCCCCTTTCCACCCCAGGGAAGCCAGAGAGTCGCTATACATATTCACCAACCCTCTTTATAATACATCAATTTCCTCTCCTAGATTATCCATGGCCACCGTCGGAGGAGGAGCAGGGGGAATAGGAGGTCAAGGCCAACAACTGCCTCCCAATTTTTTCACCAAAGTAACCACTAGATATGCCCCCTTGGTCCTTCTAGTACCTCTCCATGATTTACCCAAAAAATATATGAAAAACTTACCCAAGTTCACAGGAGAAGGGGATCTAACTACAACCGATCATATCAACTTTTTTGATCAATTCACTGATATTCTAGGTCTCAAGCATGAGGACGTGTATTCCTATTTGTTTGTCCAAACCTTCAAGGGATAGGTAAGAAATTGGTTTTGGAGCCTGCCCCCAGGTTCAATCATATCCTACGATGCACTAGAAGACCTCTTTCTCAAACAATGGGGTGAAAGAAAGGATCATTTATACTATTTGACCGAGTTCGGGTCTTTAAAGAAAAAGGGATCTGAAACTGTTATGGAATTTATCCAAAGGTTTAACAAGTTGTACAATAAGATCCCTGTTGAAGTTAAACCATCCCAACCCGCAGCCAAAGTAACTTTCGTAGGAGCCTTTGAACCTGATTTTTCTTTACTGTTAAGAGAAAGGAGAGGGGCCAACCTAACTCGAATGCAAGATGATGCTGTGGAAATTGAGTCAAACATGATGGCTTCGAGTAAATTAAAAAAGAAAATCGAGACGGGAAATAGGGAAACTAGACGTCTTAGAGAACAAGCAGGTCCCTTTGGATCTGGAAGATCCTCAGATGACAAAATGAATGACATGGCTAGGATAATAAAATAACTATCAAACAAAATCTTGAGAATGGAGCTAGATCAATCCAAAGCTGATCAATTCATTAAGAGAGAATTTAGGAGAAATCCCAATCCTCGGTTTCAACCAAGACAAATTAAAAATGAAGACGAAAAGATCCAAACACCTCTAAAAACTGAAAATTTTATTGGAGGAAATGATATGCAAGAGTTCGAAGACTTGGAAGAAGACGTAAACAACTTAGGCGATGAATGTATACAACCTCACTTAACGAAAGAAGATTATGAGAAGTCCCTGAACACTGAACAAGCATCGATTGAAGACAATAACCTAAATAGCGTTGATAATCCCGCTTATCAAGGAATGGCCGACACCATAATGGCCGAGCTCTAGCATAAATACAATCTAAGGCCCAAAAACAAACCTGTGTCGACTGCGTAACCCAAGAAAATTTTGCCTAGGGGAGAAACATACGAGCCCGTCCAGAAAGAGACCGAGATGCGAAATAAAAAAGGGGTAGACTCGCAGAATACCAACGTAAAAGAGGCCGAAACCCAAGCGAGAAAAACCAAGGCAGTTGAAACACGGACACCCGAAACCAGAAACACTGAAAATAAAACAGTGCTAATAAATAAAATGGATAAGAAAGAGTTCGATGTTTCAGCCAAGGAAACAGATAAAATTGTGGGAGGTTTCTGCCTAGAAAACGAGATAAAAAAGATCAAGATACCAATACCTTTGGTCGAGTTGGCGAAGAATCCTGTGTACCGAAAAAAAAATAACCAAGATGATAAATTTTTCAGATCTAGAGAGTCAGTCCGATGTGATAAATCTGGAAGATGACAAGCCTAATATCACTTTTGGTCCACATTTTGAAGGTGCCAGAGTTACTGTCACCCCCTTCTATATTACCCTTAAAGTGCATGATCGGATGTTGCATAATTGAATGTTGGACTCTAGGGCCTCTCATAAAGTAATGCCCAAATCTATTATGGATAGACAATACCTTGAAATCACCAGACCCTATGGAGATATTTACTTGTTCGACTCAAGGAGAGTTAAGTGCATGGGCATGATCAAAGATTTAGTAGTCACCCTCACCCAGATTCCAGTGAAAAATGTCCTAATGGATGTAGTTGTCACTGATATACCCCCGAAGTATGGTTTACTATTATCTAGATCTTGGGGAGCCAAGCTTGGGGGATCCCTTCAGTTAGATATGACCTATGCCACAATCCCTGTTTTTGGTGGACAGTTCACACGGTTATACAGGGAAACACGGTTGGCATATATGGTAAGTGATCCTCAGAATCCTAACAATTACCCTATTTACATCGTCGATCAAGACTCGGGAAATTGTATTCTGTCCTTTGAAGATACTGAAGATAATTGTATAGGATAAAGTTACATCGATGAAATCAAAACCGAAAAGACAACTAAAAATGTGTACAGCACTGGAACTTGGAAAATGTTCTTTGATGGTGCTTTGTCATGTGAAGGAGTAGGTGCATGAGTGCTTTTTGTAGCACCTGAAAATGAATTCATCATTCCCTTATCTTATAGGCTACAGTGGGATGTAGACTGCACAAACAATGTTTGCGAATATGAAGCTCTAGTCTTGGGATTGGAAGCTACCAAGAAGCTAAACATAAAGAAGTTAGAGGTCTATGGAGATGTTGAACTGATTGTGAAGCAGATAAATTGGCAGTACCAGGCCAAGCACCCGAGACTGAGGTCCTATAGAAATTGCGCCTGGGATTTAATGGAAAATTTATTTTCATCAGTAAAGGTTCATTTCATCTCACGAGCCGAAAACCAGCAGGCTGATTCACTGGTCAAAGCAACTTTGACTTTCTCACCCCCTATCGCTTTCAAATTAAAGTACCACATAGAGGTAAGGTACAAACCATCCATACCAAACAACATACAACACTGGTAGGTTTTCGAAGATGACGAACAGATCAAAAATTTCTTGGAAATGGTGGATGATTTCTCCAAAACCCACATTGACCAGGAAAACCAAAACTATCATACTTGGATTATGCAGGAAGGGGAAGAACCTCAGGAGTTCCGAGAAAAAATTGCAAATCATCGCCTGCTAGTGTTAAAAAAATCAGATCCGTAAGGGCCTGATAGCTATGGAAAGGTTGTTTGATCAAAATGACATGCCTTTGAAGTCCACCCTTCAGCCCCAACCAGAGGAGGTCAAAGACTGTGATGTGGGCACCAACAAAGAGCCTAGGATAGTGAAGTTATCAAAGTACCTTCCTCATGAGATAAAAAGCAAGTATACCGACTTACTCGGGCGGTATAAAGATGTCTTTGCATGGTCTTACGATGAGCTCAAAACCTATGATACCTCTGTGATTGAGAACAAGATACCTTTGAAACCAGGTGTTAAACCCTTCAGACAAAAGCTCAGACAAATCAACCCCATTTTACTGCCTATGGTCGAAAAAGAAGTGAAAAATCTTTTAGATGCAAAAATAATTGTACCTCTTAGGTACTCTGACTGGTTGGCGAACTTAGTCCCGATTAGGAAGAAAAGCGGGGAAATCAGACTGTGTGTAGACTTTAGAAATGTAAACAAGTCCTCTCTCAAAGATAATTATCCTCTACCCAAAATGGATCACGTTTTGGAAAATGTAGTTGGGGTAAATAGGATGTCGATGATCGATGGGTTTTCCGGTTACAATCAAATTGTCGTCAATGAGCATGATAAAGAAAAAACAACTTTCACCACCCCTTGGGGCACATTTATGTATGAAAAAATGCCTTTTGGTCTGATGAATGCAAGTGCTACCTTCCAGCACGCTATGGATATCATTTTCATCGGTGAAAGAGATAAATTCGTAGTTATCTACCTCGACGATCTGACTGTCTTCTCTAAATCTGACGAAGACCATCTGTTACATCTGAAGCAAACGTTTGAAAAGTGCCGAAAATTTGGTTTTTCTTTAAACCCCAAGAAGTATCACTTCACGATGCAAGAAGGTAAACTCTTGGGCCACATTGTGTCTCGAGACAGAATTAAAATCGAACCTAAAAGGGTAGAAGCTATAGACACCATAAATATTCCTAGAAATATAAAAAAAAATTAGTCATTTTTAGGAAAAATAATTTTTTTAAGAATATTTATCCCAAACTTTGCTGAAATCCTGAAATTGATCACAGATATGATAAAGAAGAACAACAAAGTGAAATGGATGACAGAAGCTAAAGCGTTGTTTGCATGCATCAAGAAAGTTGTCAGTGAAGCACCCGTACTGGCAAGCCTTGATTACCTAAAGGACTTCCTGATTTTCTCGTTCGCCTCCGAATGCACAGTGGCGGAAATACTTCTCTAGAAGAATGAAGAGGGTTTTGAGCAACCAATATCCTTTTTTAGTAAAAGTCTTTGAGATGCTGAACTAAGATACAATATAATAGAGAAACAAGTGTATGCTATGGTTAAGACACTGAAGGCTTTTAGAACTTATGTGCTACACTCCAAGGTAATTGCATACGGTCCCACCAGTTCTGTGAATGATATATTGGTTTAGCCTGACAGTGATGGAAAGAGGGGTCGGTGGATTGCTAAATCTCAAGAGTTCGAACTAGAGGTAAAACCAATGAAACTAGTGAAAGGACAAGGTCTAGCTAAGCTCTTGGTGGAATCAAATTTTAGAGCACTTAGAATAAATAACCTGCAAGGATATGAAGGACATGGGGATGTAAATGAGCCTGACGACCAAATAGCTATATCCAGAATTGAAGAGAAGTTTGCCTTATCGGATTGGTATAAAGATATAGTGTCCTACCTACTGACCCTGAAATGCCCTATCGATCTATCTCCAGCTAAAGCTAGGACACTGAAGCTACATGCAGTGAAGTATTGTATATTCGAAAGTCAATTATACCGGAAGGACCCATTAGGCTTCCTACTGGTTTGTTTGGTAGAATCAGAAATAGAGGGGGTCATAAATGAATTTCACGAAGGAGTGTGAAGAGGACATCATGCCTGGAGGGAAACAACTTATAAAATCCTGAGGGTAGGATATTATTGGCCTAAACTATTCTCAGATGTCAATGCCAAAGTTAGAGCCTGTAACCCTTGTTAGTTGTTCCCAGGAAAACAAAATCTCCCAGCGCTACCTCTGTTTCTTGTCAAAACCGAAGCCCCTTTTCAACAATGGGGGTTATATTTTGTAGGTAAAATCAACCCACATTCTAGTGCTCAACACAAATGGATCCTCACTTCCATAGATTATTTCACCAAATGGGTGGAGGCTATTCCGACTAGAAAGGTGACCGATTCGGTGGTGATAGATTTCCTGGAAGAGAGCATACTGTCCATATTTGGCTGTCCTCGAAAGATAGTAACGGATAATTCCCAAGCATTCAAGTCTCTGGCAATGGTCAACTTTTTCCAAAAATATAACATCGTATTGTTCCACTCCACAACATATTACCCTCAAGGTAATGGGTTAGCAGAATCATCAAATAAAAGTTTAATTACCATAATTAAGAAGGTGTTGAGCGAAAACAAAAGATCTTGGCATGTACACTTGAAGTACGCTTTATGGGAAAATCGGATAGGTACGAAGAAATCCATTGGTACTTCTCCTTTCCAAATGGTATGCGGGGCTGATGTGGTATTACCTATAAATCTGGTGCTCCCTGTAATGAAGCTCTGGCAAGATGAGAAAGAAGAGCCAAACCACATTACAAGAAGAATAAATCAGCTAATTGAGGTCCAACAACGCAGGACCGAGGTGGACGCACGGATGTAGAAATACCAGGACAAAATGAAAGCATTGTTTGATCATAAAGCCAAAAACAAAGATTTCCTCCCCGACGATTTGGTTTTGAAATGGGATGCTAGGAGGGAAGATTCAACAAAACATGGTAAATTTGATCATATCTGGTACGGACCATTCAGAGTCTCATCTTCTGAAGGGAAGAATTCATTTCTGTTAGAGAATTTGGACGATAAAACCCTTAGCGCTCCTGTCGACGGGTGTTATTTAAAGCACTATATACAATAAATGAGTTCCAAATCTCCATTGTATATACCGGTTTGTGTTTTCTTTTTTTTTGTTCATATAACTTTTCGGTAAGTTCACTTTCATCACGAATAAAATAGGCTGTTGATTTCCTAGAAGTAGAGACATAAATTTCGACACACAGAACCCCATAAATCTTGAATACCTGATACTCTTTGTGTTGTTTCATATAGGCCTTCGAATTACAGCCCAAACTGCAAAAGGAGAAAGGGACGGTCAGGTATTAGGAAATTGACCCACTCGAAACAGGTGACAAATATTTTTCTTTTAGAGGGCGAGTAAGAAAGAAGCTTCATTCTTTATGTCTGCTTACATCATGGATGATATCTGCTTCATGACACCCTTCCCACTAATGAGCTAGAGCTGGGCTCCATCTAATACAGAGCCTATTCATGTCTACCACTCGAAGCTTTGGGAGGATAAAGCCAAAGAATTCATCTAGGATATCTTCAATTGGGTAATGGTGCCATTGCATGTCACCATCTTCGGCTAGCCACCTCCCAGGATTTCGAATAGTGTCACGACCAACTTGAGTAGCATCGCAGATTGGTATATAGAGGCATAATTTCATATATCAGGGTTTTCAGCACCTCTGTTCCTCCATATGATCTATCGGTATTCTTTCCAGATAAGCTATTGTGTCACAAGATCGCCAGACAGACTGTGCTCGGTGAAATAAGAAAAGATCTCAAAGGAGTATCAAAAAAGGTATGGCCACCCTTCCCCATTCATATTGGTGCATATTCCTTGTTAGATTTTGGCCATGCCAAATCCGAGGCTACGGCTTTAGAAGAAATGAAGCTGGTGGATATTGAGTTCAAGAAGCATGACCCTAATAAGGTTGTGAGAAATCACCTGGCGATTTGTGGCCTGAAGTGATATGAACACGAGGATTCCCCTCATGATGAAATATTTTGGGATGCGAGGTCCTGTTCTGAAGTCCTAAGCTAGATTCAAGCCCTGCCACTCGGGGATATGGCCGATTACCTTAAATTCCAGGAGCACCAGTTGAGTTGTCTCCCCTAGGTTTTATAGGGTGAAACCCCAAAGCTTCCGGTTACACAGCAGACGGAAGACAAAGTTTCAAAGGATTCAAGTTCTAACAAGGAGAAGAACCAAGAGGAAATAGGGGAGGCTGGAAACTCAGAGCGAGGAGATGAAATCCCCTACCAACAGGAAGGAAACACCAAAAAGGATACGTCGGGCAAGCAGGTCCAAGGTCAAGCAGAGACACACTCGCAAGGGTCGGGCGACTCACTATCTCTCATGTCAAACAAGCCAGCCATAGATGCTACTCTGAAACAACCATACAATGAAATCGGTAGTCCCATTGCTTCTATCACACCCTTACAGTTCACAAAGGGGAACCCCGATGCGAGATGGATTTTCAGTTGATAACTAATGCCCATTTCGGTCGAAGAATTACCCCATAATGAATTTTTCTTTGATAAGAAAAGGAAGGCTGTAGTGAAGCAAGATTCATATCAAAAAGTGGGCGTAGAGGCTAAAAGATTTAAAATCTTGACAGAAGGAAAGATCGTAGGGGAAGAAGAATTCACTGACGAGATAGCAGGAACACTGGGGACTTATGTTATAGCTAACCAGTACTCCATGGGAACCTTGAAGGTACATTTGAAGCGAAAGAACCTCTTAATCGGAAAGTTGCAAGCTAGGGTGGCTACGGTGGAAGAAAACGCCAGGGATGAGGTGAGCAGAAGCCTTGAGTAGGCCAAAATAGCTGATCTATAAAAGATCAAGAAGCTTAGATCTGACCTTGAGCTGGTGCACCAGTCGGCGCAAGTAAGCCAAATGCAGGTAAGACAATAGGAGAAACAAATAATATAGTTACATTCGAAGTTGGATGTCGCCAAGAATCAGGTTTTAGACATAATAATGTTTAGATCCCAAGCTGTCGAAATCCGATAGAAGGTATTAATAGCTCAACAAGACTTGCTTGTAAAGGTGGGAACCATTCAAAACCACTTTTAGACAATAGATCAAGTGTTAGAAAATATTTCTTTGAGAGAAAGAGAAGCTGGGGTAGCTCGGGTTGCTTTCTAGGATGCTGTTATAGCTACGACAAAGATCGAGATGGTCAGTAGCTCCAAATTATCCATCGCACAACAAACTAGAGGGAATATCTTGCTGAATGTTCGGGAGAAGAATATATCAGAAAGCAGGGGGAGAGCTAAAGAGGTGATGAATTCTTGTGAGGAAATGTTCACCTTGATAAATAAAAGTTTGTTAGACCTTGACAAGGAAGGCAGTGTTGGGATGCTGGGAAAAATCAATATATCTAAACACTTGCTGGACATCAAAGAAAACGTGGAGAAGGAGCAAGTAGAGATATCCCAGATAAGCTGGGTTGATATGGTCCAAGTGGACAAATGGCTAGTATAAACAAGTTTACAATTATGCTCTATCATCACAAAAGACCAAAAAATAGGGAGAAGGTTGCCATAGTTGGCGAAGTGTTGTTACACCTTTGAGGCAAGCAACCAAGTAGAGCCTTCTAGGTTGATGGCCCAGTTGGTTGAAAGGTGTGTCATTTGCATTGAGCAGGCGAAGGGGAAAGTTTCTGGTGCTAAATAATGATAGATGTCAACCCATTCTAATTCTGGAGCTAGAAGAGCAGAGAAAGGAAGGTGCTCCACCCTTACGAGGGAAGACAAAAGATGAGGAGATGAAACACTCCATTTTTTCATTTGTAACTGACAAGTTTCCGGAATGATCGGAATTCTAAATGTTTAGAAGTTTGTTTAATTATACATTTAGATCAAGAGACAAAGGGGTTTTCAAAGGAGGTTTGGAGATTGTAATAATGAAAGCTCTTTTTAGCCAAGATTAATAGAAAGAGAATTGAAGACTCCATATTCCGTCAAGATTGAGTTATGTGGTTTGCTCTGTTATTTCATACTTCATGTAATTTTTTACATATACATCTTTGATGAATGTTTTAGCTACAATATTAGTATAACTTCTACTGTGGTGATTAGGTTCTAGTTATCTAGTTTTTTACATCTTTTCCTCTGTATCGGCTACTAGCAGGTACAAGACCTGTGAATTACTTAGATCTCTACATTTTATGCTTTCATCAGAATATCTCTTTTTTTTCTTCTTCTGCTACAGTGTGAGATTCCTCTGAAATTGATGCCCCACATTGTTGCTAGCTCTATGTTTTTCTTTCATTTTCACACTTGGTTTTAGATTTTAACTCAGTTATAGAAAATGGCCTTCGATTTTGTTAAACCCTTCAACTGGCTTCATTGAATTTCCCTCATATAATCTAAAATTGAAATAAGCACTTTAAAACATCAACCTTTTTTTTAAGATCTGTTCTCCCCATGACTGTACCCGTCGTAAGGCATCCCAACATCAAACTTGGCCTATCGGATCAAACTAGTATCGCTTTGAATCTTTTTGATACCATACTTAAGACTGCCATCACCCAGACAAAGCTCGAACATTCACGGGCCGCCATCGAACGGGATATCAGCATTCAAGAATATTTGGAAGCTAGACAGAGACAACTAAGAAATCAGCCATAGCTTCTTTCCCCAAAGTTATTTCTTCCCATTTTTTATCACTCAACCACTTTGGATGCTTAGACTATATACTTTATAGACTTAAGTGTAGACTCTAGAACAACACTAGGTATGGCATGAGTTTGATGCATGAACAGGTCCAAGGATCGTTATATGGTAGCACAATGTTCATCTTGTAGAAAATATATGGGAGACATACCCATAGGTGGATTCATTCTTCTTCCCATGATTCTAGGAGGAGATATTTATCATATGCATACCTAGAAAAGAACCCTATACTAAAAGAAAGAGCATAGGAGCATAATTTTAGGGGGAGCAATGGTCACAGGGGGAGTATGTTTGATGTATATTCAACATTACATCATAGTGATATCCCTTGTTCAAAAGGGGAGATATTATTCAGAGGAATATCAAAGGCATTCAGACAGGGGAAGCAACCCCAAGGAGAGTTCAAGCAAGGTGAGCAACCCCAAGATGAGAATGGCCCTTTGCCATTGATGTCAAAGGGGGAGAGTTAATCACATTGATGTGATTGGTGTTTATTGATAGGGAGAGATAGTCACATTGACTATTTATGTAGAGCATGCCTTATCTACATTTTGACATCAATAATTGGTAATTGGTGTTGACATCAATGTTGGTATTTCCATCAATGCCAAATGGGGAGATTGTTGGATCATGTTGTCATTGATGCCAATGGTTTG
>JZKD02S1673485.1:588013-603888 GCA_000966675.3 Picea glauca | reverse complement strand
GAGAGTTATGCTCACTGCCCTAATCCAAAGTACTACACCTATTCTACTGTTGGTGGAGGATTCTATCAAAAAAAAAAGTTCTAGATGAATTTTAATTAGCGTTGATTTTAGTGGCCGTTCTTTACGCAAAAGGGGTGCATGGAAGTGAAACCGATGGAATTAAGACTCTGACCCAAAGAGTGCATCAAGCATGATAAGCAATCATTTTCTTTTCGATGAACATCTAGCTAAGGGAGAGAGAGAGTTCTTTCACTAACAAGCACAACTACGAAATGTTCTCAAACGATTCTTTTCTCAATCAAATTCTGATGTAATGCAAAACTTTTAAATGCCTTCTAATATGCTCAATCAGTCACTAAGATATCTTTATTGTTTGTGTATGAATGATGATCAATGCAATCACAATGCTTATCTTTGCTAATTATCTTCTTGGTATGAATGAGAACCAAACTAGCATAAGCAAAGAATGACACAAACAACACACCCTTCGTAGTAATCAAAACGAAAAACGAAAGAAAAGAAACAATCAAAGAAAAAGAGAAACTTCACACCCAAAAAAAGAGAGCTGAAGAATAATGATTTGACTGAAATCAAGATAAAGAGGCCTGTAGGCTTTTTGATGATCTTCACCAGGGTTTTACTCAACTGAAGAGAAAAGGAAAGCAATGCATAGATTTCAAGCTTTACTCAACAGGAAAACTCAATGGAAATAGGTGAAGAAGGCTACAAGATCCAATCAAAAAAAGGTTTGTTCTTCAACAAGACTGATGTCAAGGCTAAACAGGAAGAAAAATTGACTCACTAGGCCACTCAGCACAAGAGCCACAGAGGCAAACCCTAAAAAATGCAATTGTGAAGGGTTTTGGGCCAAAAGGAGGCTGGTGCTCTGTTGCCAAGGGAAAAGAGCGTTATAGCGCTCTGTGTAAGGCTACCAAAGGCGTTGGTGCTCTGATAACATTATGACAGGGGCGCCAGGGTCTAAAAGTCCCAGAATTGTCAAAAAATTTCAAAAATTGAGATCTGAGTTTGACAAGTATGCTGAATGCGACAAGACAAGGAGCCAATCAGCTCGTGAAACTAATCAAAGAGGGGTAAACCAGGTCTGAAATGATCAAGGGACAGAACAAGGTCAATGAGGAGAAAAATCCAAACAAAGGGTTTTGAATTGAGGCTATCTCCCCAGTGGAGTCGCCAGTTTCTGTTGTAGGAAAATCTGCCTGCGGACAAGTAGATCGACCTCTAGGGCTTGACCTTAACCCTAGACAGAAAAGTGCTTAACATGGACACTGAATTTCTCTCAAATATATCTAAGCCCAATGCATGAGAAGGAAGGATGTTAGAGGTACCTTTTAACCGATGTTTGTCCCTGCACGCTCCGAGTTGTGCTCCAATCCTTTGCTCCTCGCTGAGTTCTGTGGACAAAACAAGATACGACCACTTCCTACTCTACTAACATTAGCTTGAAAATAGATCTATCATTAAATGATAAGTTTATGCAACATCAAACACAAACTAGAAAGAAACAGGCCAAGCATGTCATATTAATGAGAATAACGACATCAGTACTTACAATCGTAGATGTGAATGTGACAACTTCGTCAAGTCCTCTTTGTCTAACCCTTGCCTGAAAGATTCACAACCTGGATGACAGCAGCTTCAATGATTGATCTTATTTGGCTGACTGCAAGTTTCCTCCAAGATCATAAGTTTCACATATCCAATTCTTCCTCCTCTTCATCACCATAGAGCTTGCTTATATAGGCTAGGAAGGGCCTAACCACTTGAGTTATGTTTAGAACCAGTTAGGAACCTCCTCCTTGGATCAGAGATCTTTTGATAGAACCAAGAATTCGAGTTCAATCGCCTCCCAAACTCGAATGATTCTCCCCTTATTCTTCTCACCGGGCTAACAATTTACCTAGAATGGAGAGCGCTCCTTCAGAAGGGGCATCAGAGCGCTAGAACACTCCAGAGAAGACCAAGGGAAGCACCAGAGCTTCAAATCTAGGTAGCGCTCCTGCCAAAGGGTGGAGAAGCGCTACAACGCTTCTGAAGCATGGTTAAGGGGCGCCAGCGCTCCTCAGGCAATTTTAGGGGAGCGTTCCCCTTCCAAACTCTTGATTAAGAAGCCTTCTTAGGTGTTAAGAGATGTTTGACTCCAGTGAACCAGTCTCTTCCTTTAAACCAATCACATAAGAGGTTTCAAGTGTCTTTTTAGTGTCGTCATTATGATAACACGACCCAATAACATTTGCGACACTTGCAACAAGTGAGAGGCATGTGCGACACTTATCCAGTTGAGCAATTTTGAGGTGTAACACCGAATCCTTCGGCATCAGAATTCGTGATCCCATGAATTCTGAAATCCCAATTGAAGTGACAAGGTGTGGAAAGGTAATTTCACATGTGTGCATCGGAGATTTGGCACATCGGGTATCGGGAGTCAGAAATTCAAGTGCATGACATCGCGAGTAGCGAAACCGTGATAGAGTAGAAGTGCCGATAGATACGGGAAGAGGTTAGCGTTGACCAAGGCATCGGGTCTTGGGGATTCAAGAGCCTAGTGATCGACTGTTAGACTCGCAGAGTCGCAAGTTTCGATTCCCCGATAAGTTAAAGAAAGGGGGGATCGTGTGAAGAGAGAATCTGTGGGTTGTAGATTTCCCGATAAGGAAATAGAAGAACCTTGGAGTTCTTCGGGTCGAGAAGGAGAAAAGAAGGTCCTGAGGAAGTGGACGTACTTCGAGGAGTGCAACTGCGTCAGGTGTGGTATCAGAGTGAGGAAGACTCTTTGCTTTCTGTAGCAGAGAAAGAGAATTCACCATGGCACCCAGGAGGGAGAGACAATCACTCGATCCAGAGGATAGGGAGGTGCGGAGAAGAGGCAGGCCGGTAGGAAATCCAGAAATGGAGAGACAAATGTGTGATCTTCAAGCAATACTTGAGGAGATTGAAACAACTCAAAGATGCATAGCTAGTGCAGGGGATCTCAGTGATTTCGAGAGCGAGGTTGAGGCTGAACGCGAAGAGGAAGTTGCAGCTGAAGATGCATCCAATGAGCGGTTGATTAAAGCTATTTCGCGGATGGGTGCGAAGGCAAAGATGGACCTTCCAGTTTACGAGAGAAATATGGATGCAGAAGAGCTACTAGACTGGATTAGAGCTCTTGATACCTACTTCGATTATGAAGACATCGAAGAGGATAAGAAGGTTAGACATGCTGTCACACGTTTGAAAGGGCATGAAACATTATGGTGAGATGAGCTACAAGTCGACAGACGCTGCAAAGGCAAGCAGAAGATCAAGAGTTGGGATCGAATGATTGCGAAGATGAAGGTGAAGTTCATCCCAAGAGACTATCAAATTACTCTATTCAGGAGGATGCAGAACCTGAGACAGAAGCTGATGACAGTGAAATAATACACTGAGGAATTCTATCGACTGAACATCAGAGCAGGTCATCAGGAGAGCAATGATGAAAAGGTTGCTAGATATCTGAATGGTCTGAGATATGACATTTAGGATGAATTGAGCATGGTTACCATCCGAACGGTGGAGGATGCTTATCAGATGGATCTGAAAGCAAAAGAGAAGCTGAGCCGTAAGTAAGGTCAGCGAAGGCGAGGCAGAAGTTAGCCCAGAGGAAAAGCAGTTGCCCAGGACAAGTACCAGAAGCCCAAGGAGGAATGGAAGAAACCTCAGGGTAAAGTTGAAAGAGGTGGGACCTCACAGAGAGGACCATATGTTGAACAATGAGGACAACATAATGAACAAAGGGGATATTATGATGATGCAAACACTTTTCCTCGTACCAGAGGTAGAGGAAGAGGAAGAGGTGGAGTCATCACATGTTTCACATGTGGAAAGAATGGGCACAGGTCATTTGAGTGTCCAGAGAAAAAGAAGGACATTGGAGAAGCTCACATCACCGAAGCACAGAAGCGGGATGTTGAGGCAGAAGACATAGAAGGTGGAAGGTCACTGATGATGCGTAAAGTTCTCTTAACACCCGGGAAGGAGGTGGAGGACTTAGCTCAAAGGACCAGACTTTTCAGAACAGCTTGCAAGACCAAGGATAGGGTATGCAAGGTTATCGTAGACAGTGGTAGCACGGATAATCTTGTTTCAACCGAGATGGTAAAAAAGATGGAGTTGGAGACAACTGATCACCCGAGTCCATACAAATTTTCATGGCTACAGAAGGGACATTAGGTAAGTGTCACTAAACAGTGTTTAGTTGAATTTAAAATAGGAGGGTATAATGATAAAGTACTCTGTGATGTCATTCCTATGGATGTATGTCATTTATTGCTGGGTAGACCATGGCAATATGACAGAAATGTGGTTCATGATGGGAGAATGAACACATATACCCTGGAGAAAAATGGGAGGACACACAGGTTGCTTCCGATAAAGGATAAGGAGGTGAAACCGGAAGTAAGAAACACAGTACTTCTCATGAGTGGGAAGGAGCTTCTCACAGAGATAAAAAAGAAAGAAGATCCTCAATTCTTTGTGGTTAGAAAACCGAGAATTGTTCTGACTAGCACAAGAGTGGATGATTTACCAAATGAGATTTAGGAACTGCTGGAAGAGTTCATTGACATCGTGGTAGATGAATTACCTCGTTCGTTGCCACCGATGAGGAGTGTGAGTCATCACATTGATCTCATACAGGGAGCAAGTTTTCCGAACAAAGTTGCGTACAGGTTGATGCCGCAAGAGAATGAAGAGGTCAAGAGGCAGGTCCAGGAGTTGTTGGACAAAGGATTAGTCTAAGAAATCTTGAGTCCATGTGCTGTTCCAACAGTGCTTAGTCCAAAGAAGGATGGAGGTTGGAGAATGTGTACCGACTCGAGAGCGATCAACAAGATAACCATCAGGTACAGGTTCCCATTGCCAAGAATGGATGATTTAATGGATTGCCTGAGTGGGGCAAAGTATTTTTCAAAGATTGATTTGAAAAGCGGGTATCATCAGATTCACATGAGAGAAGGCGATGAGTGGAAGACAGCCTTCAAAACCAACGAAAGACTGTATGAATGGATTGTTATGCCTTTTGGCTTGACGAATGCACCGAGTACCTTTATGAGGTTGATGAATGAAGTCTTGAGGGAATTCATCGGGAAATTTTTCGTCGTATATCTGGATGATATACTGATTTTCAGCAAGACCAAGGCTGAACATATGAAGCATTTGGCCATTGTGATGAGGAAGCTACATCAGGAGAAGCTGTTGATTAACATGAGAAAATATTCATTTATGAAGATAGAACTCATCTACTTGGGATTTTTCATATCGGCGAATGAGTTGAGGATGGATCCGGATAAGGTGGAAGTGATCAAGAATTGGCCATCACCGAGAAATATATTTGAGGTGAGAAGTTTTCATGGATTAGCTAGTTTCTATAGAAAATTCATCAGGAATTTCAGTGGGATTAGTGCAGTAATGATGGATACAGTGAAGAAGTGACATAAGTCTTTTCACTGGACAGCAGAGACTGAGAAGAGCTTGAATCTGTTGAAGTGGAAGATCACGGAACAACCAGTGTTGGTATTGCCGGATTTCCTCAAAACATTTCAGGTGAAATGTGATGCAAGCGGGTTTGCCATAGGAGCGGTCTTGAGTCAGGAAGACAGACCAGTTGCATATTTCAGCGAGAAGATGGATGAAGAAAAACTAAAATACTCCACGTATGACAAAGAATTCTATGCTATCATATAGGCATTGAAGAAGTGGAGGCATTACTTGATCCCGAAAGAATTTGTATTGTACAGTGATAATCATGCATTGCAGTTTGTGACTCAACAGGAGAAGTTGAATAAGAAACATGCAAAATGGGTAGAGTATATGCAGAATTTTACATTTGTAATTAAACACATTTCGGGTACTGCTAACAAAGTGGCTGATGCTTTGAGCAGGAAGCGTTTGTTGATGCAGGAATTCTGAGTCAAAACATTGGGTTTTGAAAATCTCAGGGACATGTACACATGTGATGCAGATTTTTCAGAGGCGTATGAAGCAGCTGAGAATCTAGTTCTCAGAGACATAAGCCCTTGGATAGACTACATGATCCAGAAGGGATTTCTTTTCAGAGGCAATCAACTGTGCATTCCAAATTGCTCCATGAGGGAGAATCTGCTAAAGGAAAAACACAGTGGTGGATTAGCAGGACATTTCGGTCACGACAAGACGTTCGCGAAGCTGAGCGAATCATACTTTTGGTCGAGAATGTGAGCAGATGTCAAGAGATTTGTTGACATATGTAGAGTTTGCTAGCATTCAAAGGGGAAGAAGCAGAATGCAGGATTTTATCAGCCATTTCCCATACCAGAGAGGCCATGGGAGGCAATAAGCATGGATTTTGTGTTGGGATTGCCAAGGACGCAAAGAGGATTTGATTCCATCTTTGTGGTCGTGGATAGGTTTTCCAAGATGGAACATTTCATCCCATGCCAGAAAAATAGCGATGCGACTCACATCGCAAAATTGTTCTTCAAAGAGGTCATTCGACTTCATGGATTGCCGAAAAGCATAGTTTCAGATAGAGATACAAAGTTCATAGGACATTTCTGGAGGACATTATGGAAGAAGCTGGGAACTAACTTGATGTTTAGTTCTACTTCTCATCCTCAGATGAATGGACAAATAGAAGTGGTGAACAGAAGTCTGGGAGACTTGCTAAGGAGCTTGGTGATAGAGCACCATAGCAGTTGGGATAATATATTACCACAAACATAGTTTGCATACAACGATTCAGTGAATCGGAGCACAGGGAAGAGTCCATTTTAGGTTATCTATGGAATGCAGCTGAGGGGAGTTTCTGAATTGAGGGATTCAGAGAAGACTGTTACTAGTTGTGCTAGTGCAGAAGAGTTTGCTGAGGCGATGAAGGAACTTCACAACAGAGTGAAGGAGCGACTGCTGAAGTCAAGTCAGGAGTACAAGCGCAGAGCAGATCAACATCAGAGACGACTTCATTTTGAGGTTGGTGATCTAGTTTTGGCACATTTGTGGAAGGAAAGGTTCCCAAGGGGAACATACAATAAGTTAAAAATGAAGAAAATCAGACCATGCAAGGTCTTGAGAAAATTCAGGGAAAATGCTTATGAGATCGAGTTTCCAGATGGGATCGGAATATCTTCGATATTCAATATTGCAGATCTATACCCATACAGGGCTGGAGAAATAGACACTGGAACTGAGGAGCCAGTAATCCAATGGATGAAGCAATTTCCAGTTGCAGAAAAGCTACAGATGGAATGCATAATGGACAAGAGAGTGGGTAAAAAGACCAGGAGGAAAGAATACTATGAGTATCTGGTCAAATGGAAGGGCCACCCAATGGGATATGCCAGCTGGGAGACTGAAGCAGAGATTCTAAAGCATGGAAATACTGTGCAGGAGCTCATGGATAGGAGCCCATGAAAGTTTTCAAGCCGAGGAGTATGATGCAGGAGCATCGTCAGCACGTCAAGCGAGCCAGCGTGGAAGCGGGAGACAACTGGACAAGACAACACAAATTTTGAAAATACTTTGGGACTGTTGCGCAAATCTTAAATAAATCATTTATGAGAGAGCGCACTTGTACATTGTAAATGGACCATGAGTGGATAGATCTCATCCTTTAGTAGATAGACGAAATTTAATTTAGTTAATGCTGGTAGATAGGAATTTATTTCATAGATTTGATAGATTTATAGTCCAAGAGGGAAAATGGATATAGACACCCTCATTGTATCATTGTAACATTAACAGGAGAAGAAGAGCAAGTAGAGAATTGTATGAAGAACACCCATGTACAGACATTTGAATTAATAGAAGAAAGCTTTGATTCAACTTCATGGTTTGTGTTATTTCTCTATGTATTGATGCTATGCTCATGAATGTTTGCTTCCTGTCATACATTTGCTGTTATATGCTGTGTATGGTATTTTATGGTTGAATTGAAGTCTGAGAAGAAGAGTGAATGAGTTTCAATTGTTTCTCTAATTGAGCCAGAGGATTCTTGCAAGGAGTGCAGTCGAATTTGTCCCAAGGAGTGCGTTGACAGAAGGGTTCAATTAGAGATAGCTTTTGTTCTCATTTCCTCGAAGGTGCAGTTGGGCACAGTTCCGTACAAGGAGTGCGTAGGCCAAGCTAAGTCTCAAATTTGTGATTCTGAGCAAATTATCGGAAGACTACTGCTGCAGGTGTGCACAGAGTTGAGTGCCTTCAACACTTAAGCATTGTTGAAGATTTGCCGCAAGGAGTGCGTGCAAGGTTTCTTTCTAAAGACTGAAGTTGTGGAAAAGATCAGGAGGAATAGGCCTTTGAATTCACTGAAGGGTAAGTGTAGGGAAGCTGTCCTGGAAAGCTATAGAGAAACGTCGTAGGTTGGCGAGCGAGCAAACGATTCTCGTGAGGAGACACTTCTTCGTTTCGCAGGATCATCAACGAGAGAACGGACAGACGAAATCTTTGGAGGAGATTTCATGAAGTTCCATGGGCTGTTGGATCTCATGGAGGTGTGGGGAGGTTACAGTATAAGTGTGTGAAGAGGTTAGAAGCTGAGGAGGGGCAGAGCCGCCGATCCCGAGTCATGGGAGCCATCGGATCTACACGTGCCATCGTGTATCGGGAGTTGGCAGGTCAAAGCTCTAATTTGTTGTGACGAGAATTGTGATATCGCGAGACGTGATATCCCAATAAGATCAGATCCATTCATTGTGGAGGACGTGTGTTGGGAGATCCCAGGAAGTCGGGGATCGGAGAATATGGGTTTCCGAGGACAGGGAAACTCTGGCAACTTGGAATCGTGATCCGCGATATCCCGACGGGAGAGTTGTGTGGGACACAGCAGGAGATAGTGGAGGATAGGTGGCATACCATATCGGGGATTGGGAAAAGGTAAGTCCTGAATGCTTCAGCATCAAAATTCATGATCCTGTGAATTCCAAAATCCCGATTGAAGTGACAAGGTGTGGAAAGGTAATTTCACACGTGCGCATTGGAGATTCGGTGCATCGGGTATCGAGAGTAAAAAATTCAAGTGCATGACATCGCGAGTAGCAAAACTGCGATAGAACAGAGGTCCTGATAGATATAGGAAGAGGTCAACGTTGACCAAGGCATCGGGTCTCGAGGATTCGAGAGCCCAGTGATCGACCATTAGACTCGCAGAGTCGCGAGTTCCGATTCCCCGATAAGTTAAAGAAAGGGGGGATCGCGTGAAGAGAGAATCTGTGGGTTGCAGATTTCCCGACAGGGAAATAGAAGAACCTTGGAGTTCTTCTGGCCAAGAAGGAGAAAAGAAGGTCCTGAGGAAGCGGACGTACTCTGAGGAGTTTGGCTGTGTCATGTAGGTGGAGTCAGATTGCCTTAAACCTGAAGAAGTGCATCTTCTTTTCACCCTTCGGAGTGCTGCTAGGCCATATTGTGTGTAAACAGGGATTGCTGGTATATTCATCCAAGATTTCCATTATAGTCGATCTACCCCCTCCTACTTTAGTCAAATAGTTGTGCACTACATTGGGACACACTAGATACTACAGGAAGTTCATTAAGGGCTATGCATAGATTACAACACCCATGGAGAAGATTTTTAAGAAAGACTATCAGTTTCATTGGATAGAAGAATGGCAACAGAGTTTCGACACACTAAAACAAAAAATGGCTACTGCACCTATTATGGTTTTCCCAGATTGGAGTAAGGAGTTTCATTTTCATGTCGATGCATCTTCCATTGCATTAGGATCTATGTTAGCACAATCGGGAGCTGGAGACATCGAACACCTGTTAGCCTTTCTATCAGGAAGATATCAACAACTGAGATTAATTACACCACCACTGAGAGAGAAGGGTTATCCATGGTGTATGTGCTGCAGAAGTTCCACCACTAGTTGTTGGGAGGACAGTTTAAAATGTTCACTGATCACTCCGCATTGAAATACTTAGTCAACAAGCCAGTGTTGGGGGGAAGAATATGCAGATGGATTTTTCTATTTCAGGAATATGATTTCAAGATCGTGGTTAAGCCAAGAAGAATGAACAAAGGTCATGACCACTTGTTGAGGTTGGAACATGGTGAAGAGCCTACTAGTTTGGAGGATACACTGTCGGATGCACAGTTGTTGGCCATTAGAAAAATAGATGATCACTTCACATAGATAGTCCAGTTCATGTCAATAGGAATGGCACCTAGTGACTATACAATTATTCAGAAGAAACAACTAGTAGTACGTGCTGCATATTTTTTACTTATAATTAGACAGCTATACAAAATGGGACCCAACAAGATATTGAGAAGGTGTGTTATGGAAGCCAAGAGACCATTGATCCTCACATAAGCACATGAAGGAATAGCAAGAGGACACTATGTAGGGAAAGCAATAACGCAAAAGATTCTTAGGGATGACCTTTGGTGGCCTACTTTATGCAGAGATGCTAAGGACTATTATAGAGCTTGTGATGTATGCCAAAGAGTTGGGAAACCGTCTAGAAGAGATGAAATTCATTTAGCACCACAACTGACCCTACAAGGATTTGAGAAATGGGCCATTGATTTCGTGGGACCTATAAACCCACTAGGGAAGCGCATAGGAGCTAGATACATAATCACTGCGACAAAATATTTGACCAAATCGGTAGAAGCAAGAGCAGTTAAAGATTATAGTGCAACTACAACTGTGCTCTTCATATTTGATGATATCATAACCATGTTTGGATGCCCAAATATCCTTATGAGTGACCAACGCACACATTTCATCAATAAGACCATTGAAGCCTTGACTCAGGAATTTGAAGTTCACCATCAGAAGAGCACACCCTATCATCCACAAGAAAATGGGACAGTTGAAGAATTCAATAAGATCTTGGAGACAACACTGACGAAGATATGCAGCGTGAACAGGGATGAATGGGATTTGAGATCACCTACAATATTATGGGCCTATAGAACCACTTGCAAGAAACTGATCATGCGAACCCCCTTCAAATTGGTCTATGGTCTAGAAGCAGTTGTACCCTTCGAATATTTGGTTACTAGTATAAGAATTGTAGCCTTTACATATATGGATGACACTGGTGCTCTACAAGAGAGGCTTGCGCAGTTGGTTGAACTGGAAGAAGACAGATTTATTGTAGGATTTCACCAACAGGTTCAGAAAGAAAGAGAGAAGGCCTACCATGAAAGACACATAAAAAAGGAGGCATTTAAGCAAGGTGATTTGGTATTGGTATATGACAGTAAGTTCATGACGCATCCAGGAAAGTTCAGAACACATTGGATTGGGCCATATGAGGTTTCCTATGTTACAGAAGGAGGAGATGTGTAGTTGAAGACTTTGAATGGAGAATGGAAGGAAGGATTAGTGAATGTGAGCCAGTTGAAATTGTATTATGACAACCAGCTGCCTCGCAACACTCAGTAAATGCAAAAGGAAAAGGGTCTAGGTACCAGGTGCAATTGAAACTGTGTACCAGACACATAAAATACAGTCTGCAAAAGGAAGGAAGGTAGGACTAGAGTTGTAAGAAAAGGCTGCCCCACGCAGTCTGAAGTCGAAGCACAACAAAAGGATCATATATGAAGTGCCTTGAGATGAGTCACATGTGAGTGTTGGGGGCATGTTGGCCATTGGATAAGGAAGCAAGTGAATATTAAGGAAGAAAAGGAATAACACGAACTGCGTGCAAGACACAGTGACTAATACTGGGTTGAAGTGAGCATAAGAGAAGAAAATATGGTGCGAAGTAAGATAAAGTAGGTTGTTGGATGAGAATATCAAGGATGACAGATCTGAAAGGAAGATGGATTGTGGACAACTCAACAAGTGGAAAAATACACCATTGGATGCTTTGGAGCACTGCGCGAGAAAGAAGGAAAGACAGGCTGACGAAGCCCTGAAAATGCGAGTCAAGTTGACCTTGGGTTTTAGACACCTAGGGTTTTGGCATCTAGAGTTTTGACACTTAGGTTTTAACCTAAGGGTGTCCGAGAGATATTTTAATGTATAAATAGAGGTCTAAAGGACCTGGGATGGGTTGTTGGTATTGTTGGTGCTAGGTTGGTTGAGAATTCATTGTTGTTGTGTGTTCGAGTCAGTACTATTGTGGGAGAAATAAGTGATGAGTGCGAGAGCCTTCTGGTATTGTAAGATCTTCAGCTGGGTGCAAAGATTGTCCCTACAGCTAGGTGCACAGGAGGGGAGAGACAAAGAAGAGAAGAGAGAATATCTACTAGCTAAGAGCGTAGACAAGAACTGTATGCATCACCTTAATATATTATAAAGCACAATTCTATGGACGTAGCCCTAGGGAGAGGGTGAACCACGTATATCTTGTGTTATGTGTGATTGATGTTGTGTTCTCTGTCATTTGATATGCTGCTATTGTGATATTGTATTAGATCTGAAGTATAACTTGTGCAATAGGTTTAAGAAAGATAAATAATAACTAGGTGACTGTGTATTGTTGTTGTGAATCCATTCTGCATTTTCTCTCATTGTAGACACCTGTGTCTTGCAACCCCCTATAGCTACTTTGGGTGATACTGCATCTACCTCACAGGTGTTTTCGAAAGGGCCAGTAGTTAGGGCTTGTTGGTGCGCTCTTGGAGTTGAACCCTGGGTCTGCCCCTGTGCCAACACCCACTATCCTGATGTGATTGCCAACTTATGAAACACTTATAATTGTTGATGCATGATCTTTTAATTCTTAAACTATTTTCACCACTTATATTTGTTGATGCATGATCTTAAATTCTTAGACTCTTTTCACCACTTATAATTTGTTGATGCATGATCTTTTAATTCTTAGAATCTTTTCGCCACTTATATTAGTTTATGCATAATGTTTATGCCTTAGTTTACTAGCCACGCTTGTCACCTTGTTACTATGATTCCGTGTGAATGATTAATTTGTTGCATTGATCAATGAGGGAATTATGTTATTCCGACAATTAGATCATGCACTTACCTTGAAATTGATGTTGGTTATTGTGAATCCGATGATTGATATAATCGCGTGCCTGGAAGTTAAGTAGATCTTGTTGCGCTTTAAAAATTTAATAATTTTATTCTTGCGCCTTTGTTTATGTTGTTGTTGATTGATTTAGTGATTAAGCACTCTTGTGCCATGGAATGTTATGATACATGTGTTGGTTTATTAGAATTGCTATTGCGCTTTGATGATCGTCAATGATGTAGTTATTAATTTGTGATGTGTATTCCTAACACAACTTTAAAAGAAAAAGAAAAAAATGTTCTTTTTACCTGTTGTATATCACTTTTGTCATCATAACGACCGGGTCATTACACATAGCCTATGTATTCAATAATTGAAGAGAAACCTAAGAAACAAAGAAAAATAATTAGACAGTTACATCAGGCCTCAGAAATTGATTTTAGAAATAAAAGGGCCAGTCATATTCTGTCCAGGATGATTCAAAATAGGAATAGGAAAAAGAATAGCCTGATTCCAACAATAACCATAGTGGATTGAGGCTCCTCAGAAGACACAATTCAAGACTGTGAAGATGACAGTCATACCCAATATGATTTTGTCTCAAACCTACCTCCTTTCCTTCAAAATTGTGAAGGGTTTTCATGCATTCAAGTTGATCGAAAATACAAACTTGTGCAAGAAAGACCCTCAGAGACAGACTGACAATAGTCAATCCCAAATTTAGAACCTGAGTGTTGGCGTGACTGCTTAGCATGGGATCAAAGGTATTATGAAAACATCTCGTATTTTCAAATGCGCCTCAATCAAGTAATGAGGCAAAATAGGGAACTGGAAAGGGATAACATGAAATTAAAGATTGAAGCACAACAAAGCAGGTCTTGGCCAAGTAAAAATCCAAGAAAATCTTGAGATATTATTATTAAAAAATCAACAAATGTCAATATTATTATTGGATTAGAAATGCACACATCTTCATTCTCGAATTCTTAAATTGGGTAACAAATTTTTTGGTTTTATTTTTGTTGAGTTTGTTTTATTTATCATTAGTTTTTTTTTATTGTTTTTAGATTAGCTACAAAATCAAAGATTCTCTAGACAGTCTTAATTTAATTGATATGATTTCTAATTTAATTTAATTTTTATTTTAGGTCTCAAAACAAACTGAAGGATGCCATATGCACTGCCTAGCCAATGGAGATCATGGATTATTATTAGTATTTTTAATTTTTATTTTAGGTCAAAACAAACTGAAGGATGCCATATGCACTGCCTAGCCAATGGAGATCATGGATTATTATTATTATTTTTAATTAGTAATAGAATCTATCTCCAAATAGCTGGTGATTTATTTATTATTATTATAACAAACTTTGTATAAGTTGTTATAAATGTTTTTATTATAAACTTAGATTAGGATTTGATTTCTAACTTCTCGATTTCTAAAAAAGATTTACCTCTATCCTGTGGATATGAGAGTTGATCATTGTTGTGTTTAAATACTTATGTTGTTTTGAAACCAAACATGGTGAAAATTTTGGGAAATGGACCACTGATTATTTTGAAGAATATGGAATTATACCTTAAGTCTTTTTCCCTATAAGTCTAATTTTTTTTTTCATTATAATATCTTTAATTATGGTTCATATTCTTTGAAGTAATTGATCATGGATTGATTAAAAATTAGCTTTAGTCTATTTTGTCAATACATGGTTAATTGTTATCATCTATATATTAATTTTGTCAACCTTTAATAGTTCATTTGGCACAGATCATTTAGGTCCTTGCGATTGTATCATTTTGATGCAAATTTTGAATTATATTGAGTTTATTCATATACTTTGAATTTGTAAAGACTTAATTGTATAATTGAAATTATTTTCTTATTGTCAATTGGTCTATCATATCTTCACAAAGGATTAGATTTAAAAAAAAATTGTTCTCCCTGCATCTCAAATCAGATTTAAATTGTCAGTTGAAGTGAATTTCTTCAGATGATTTTATGATCTTAGAATTTCAAAACCTTCTTCCATATATTTCTCTTGACAGACAAGTTGTTGGAGCTTCTTTATACAGAAAGGAACAACCCAAAGTTAAATACTGGTTGGTTACTAGGTTAACAATTTTTCTTTCTTTTGTTTTTTGATTTATATTTTTCTTTGTGAATGTAGATTAACATTAAGCTTAAATACTTTGCTTATTTAAGATAAAATATTATCATTTACATTCATTATTTTTCTCTTTTAGTTTTAAGGTTAAAATTACATTTGTAATATGTTCTAGATATACTTTTATTTTGCCTGATATTTGGTTCTTTTGTAGAACCTTAGTTTCCAAGGTTTTTTGTAAATCTTGTACTTGTTTATTTGTATAGTTTGTACATAAAGAATGTGAGTAGTGACTGTATATAATAGATTTCCGTTAATAAATAGTTAGTTATTTTATCTTCGTAGTTTAGATTAGATCTCTTTATTGGCTAATGGAGTCGCTAAACCCATTAGGGTGAGTCACTACAAACGGCTTAGGTTATCTCGAAAATCTCAAACTAGACTCTCCCTTTCAGTTAACAAGCATTCACATATGCTTGTCAACAATACTTTATTAACTTATTTATTACTAAACCATTTTAACATTAAATTTATAGAGCGGTTATATTAATTAAAAATTGAAAAGTAGTTAATCTATAAGTGAGACCACAAACATCCCATAACCAAATGTTGCAAAGAGGAAAGAATTTAAAGCCCACAATTATAGAGATCATAAACCTTGCAATCTAATGTTGCATATATTAAAGATCGAGAACACTGATATTGTATGCAGACAAGAAAATAGAAGCTACTCTTTCAGGAGTGGATTATCATATGAAATGAAGAACTAGCCATTGTAGGGAATGAAAACCATGTATGTTAAGGTCCTAACCCGCACATAGGTAG
>JZKD02S1673485.1:561571-572700 GCA_000966675.3 Picea glauca | reverse complement strand
TTCAGAGGGTAGAGGCAAGTGACCTATGAAGTACTCTGAAGATATGGACGATGTCGACAAGGGTAAATGAGAAGCAATGCTCCAACCAAGGGTGACATGGGTTGCGTGTGGCCAAAAAGGAAGCAAGTCACCAACGGTGACGACAAAAAGGAAATGACTGAAAATAAAGGTGTTTGTACAATAAATAATGAATAATTTTTTGGGAAAAATGTACAAATACAGAAATGGGTGCCCCGATGTGAAATGAGTGCCCCAGGGAGGGCAGAAATTTCTTGGAAAACTGATGAAGGGTGGAGGCCCCATTGGTGAGTTTCTGTATGAGGTAGGTGAAATGAAGATAGGTTCGTAGATGGGCAAACTGATGGTGGATGGAATGGAGGGTTCATGATCCTGCGGAGGTGTAGGTAAAAAGAATAGAACCATAAAGCGATGATCTGGGAGTCCATATGGGAAGCTAGAAAAATGAGGAGAAGAAGAATGTGGTTGATCTGCAACATGATCAAAGACTATCGGGACTCCCATCCTTAAAGGGTAATGAAGAACAACATGAGTGTCAAAAGTGCCAAAAGGTGCTATGCATGGGACAACTCATGTGGGTAAGAAAGCTACCGGGTAACAGTACCGAATATGCAAATGGAGGTGTGAGTACTGCAGAGCCGGGAATGGGTATCCTAAAGGCCAATATCAGAGGGTGTGACTGGAAATGTAAATGCAATACAGCGGGAAAGACTACATGCCAGTGCTGAGTATATACCTGAAGGAATGATGTTGAGGGAGGATGATCAAGTACCTGCACACAGAACAACCAAATACCCAAAGTGAACAATATCTGAAGAGAATCAAAGATATGAGCATGTATTAGATAAATGTGACAATGCGCGTGCATACCTGACCATGATATGAGAAAAAGGCACGCCGGGGGCTCAGGATGAAAAGTGACCCAGGGACAACTATGATGTAGGTGGCGGGATGCTAATCCCGTGGCTGAAGACGGTTCGAAAAATGGACACCTTGGGCTCCCGGAATGGTGAGTGGAAGTTTGGCAAAAGGCCTATATATAGCTGTAGGGCCCACATTGCCACCTCATTTGTACCTACTGCAATAGTGACTGGACGAGAAGATTTCAGAGGAGATTTGGTGATTCAGGGAGGACGAGGCGGCTGATCGACGTTCTGCGAGTTTCAGGTTAGTGGTCTGATCGTCCTGCATAGAAATAGGTTTCCAATTTATGGGCAGGGTAGGTACGAGGGGCCCTACAGGGGGTTTGAGGGGTTTTTTGATAGGATGTGGGCCCACATTCATGGGCGATCCGGTGGAAGGCACGCATAGGTGCGCGCCTGTCCACTGAATACACGCACATGAATGCGCGATAGAAGGAATTTAAGGCGCGCCCTAGGGGCGCGCCTGTGATGTGAACAGGCTCGCACCAGTGCGCGCCTGTGATGTGAATAGGTGTGCACCAGTGCACACCTGTGAGTTGGACAGGTGCGCTCTTAAGCGCGGCTGTATGATGGACAGCCGCGTTCAAGAGCACGCCTGTGCAGTGAACAGGCATGCATATGTCCGCACCTGTATAGTGAACAGGTGCGCATATGTGCGCGCCTATGGGTGAAAAAACTATGTCTTTGAGGCAAGGTTTTAAGGGTAAAAAAAAATGAGTCTTTTTGATGCATTTGGTGGTTGCATACACTGATATAGGACTCTGTGTTGTGTGCAGGTGGCCAGCAGTGACTATGGCAGTTCGGTGGCATGAGCGAGAGTGGTCGCAGTTGTGAGATGCTGTGGCCAATGCCGGGCCTGAGGTGCAAGCGACTTTAGCAACCTATGGGTTGCTAAAGTTCTTTGAGTGTCCGTTGATACGGGCACATGATTACTTGCTACAGTTTCTTCTCTAGATGTGGAGTCCAGAGCTGCACTACTTCCTCGTGCGAGGAGAGCAGATCCCCTTCACTGTGGTGGAGGATGTCTATTTTTTGACTGGGCTCCCCTTTCGAGGTACGCCCCTACTGGTAGAGCCAGTGCTATCGAGGGATACAGCCCTGGTGATGATCACCGAGCGATATTGCTCAGGTGAGAACTTCATGTCAGGGACGGTGGTGAGCATCAGTGCTATTGATGCCTTAGCACATCGCTGTATAGCGGCGATGATTGTTCGTGTGTATGGGTCACTGGCGACCCAACGGATTAGTGGTGGCCATATACTGGTGCTGGAGAGGGTGGTGGTGGTCCGTGAGTGGTTCGCATGGGGGCTTATGCTGCATGCACGGATGATCGCACAGTTGGACCGTTGTCGATCCATAGGTACAGGAGAGTTTGCGTTCGGCTCGATCCTGGTAGCCTGGTTTTTGGAGAGGGTGCCGATGCTGCGCCCGAGGGTTCTACTAGAGGCACCTGGGGCACGAGAGATGCGATTGAGGCGGTGGTCCACAGTTTTGGTTCGCCACGGTGGTGGCGAAGGTGGCCATTATTTTACGGCGCAGGCGGCACAGATATGACGACAGATGCCGCAAGTGATACTTCGGTACCCCTATGCTGGGGTGGACTTCCGTGGGGACCCGAACATGGTACTGCCTCTTGGGGAGGTGTTTGATCATCGAGGTATGTTGAGTATTGTGTATGGTTTGATTTATGTTATCTTTTGAGATATCAGTTCATATGTGATATAGATGTTGATATGATCGTTTGTTTGTTGTTTTGTGCATGTGCAGACGTGGCACCTCACGGGCGCGAGGTGGAGCTGCAGAGAGCATCGATTCAGCGAGAGCCAGAGAGACTGCCACGTGGAGAGAGGCGTCGGTGGGATGAGGCCGCGGGGCGACCAGTAGAGCCCGAGAGGGCAACGAGGAGGCGCCGGTTCGATGACCCTGGTGCGGGGCCATCACACGCTCCTCCGGCGGCAGTCGGAGTTGATTTTGATGATATACACCGTCGTTTGGAGATGGTGTTACAGGATGTGCCTGAGGACATGTGGATACGCATCCAGGACAAGGGGTTCCTGGAGCAGTGTATAGGAGTACCGCCACCATGGCGGGGTATAGTGCGACGAGCAGCTGTGCTAGCCGCGATGACTAGTGGACGCCTACCGCCGGGGCAAGAGGGTCCTGTGGGTGTTCCACCACCACTGCCTGGGGTAGGTGGGTGTGGGACACCACCTCCTCCTGAGGGAGGAGCAGGTGGGGTTGCGATAGAGGCACCCTGATTGATGTATGATGTATACCTTTTTGATAGGCTGGTGAGTCGTTTTTTGTACCGAGGTGCTGCATTGGCCTGCGGATACATGTATTTTTTGTATGTAAACATTCAGATGGCCTAATGGGCCGATATATATATATATGAGTATACATATTTTGAGATCCTGATGTTGTCTACATGTGTGTTTTGGTTGATGATGATGATGTCTATTCTATCTATATGTTGTGACAGGATGTATGAGATATGTTATGTATGTGTAGCTTGATGTGATATATGCCAATATAACACTATGTTAGCTATTTCATTTGTTGTTTGATTCAATTGTCTTGGAATATTTGTAAATGTAATGGAATCAAAATGTCGAGATAATAGTCTAACCTGCAGGTATTTGCGAAAGAGGCACGAATCGCGTACACGGTAAACATTGTTGAGTTGGAGAATGACTAGTTGAGAGTCGAGGAAAACTCTAAGGTTATGAATATGATAACGCTGGGCGTCGGCCAGGAGGCCAATGATAGCGGTATATTCAGCTTGGTTGTTGGTTGCTGGCCTCAAACATATGCCACTTGAATGTAGCATTTCATGTGAGGGGGTGTAAAGAGCCCAAGCAGCTGAGGTGAGATTTTGTGTCCAACGGCTGGCGCCGTTGGCGTAACCAATGTGGTAGGCTAGTGGAGGAAGCATCTATCAATAGCACAAAGGATAGTTTAGACGAGAGGGTAGGAGAAAAAAGATTAAAAAAACTAAACAAGAAAAAGTAACCTAAAGTAGAATGACTACTTCTAAGCATAAAATTTCTTGAGGTATAACCCATTGACGGGTTCCTTGAGTGAGAGGCCTTCGGGGGAGGCCAGGATGTATGTGCCTTTGGTGAGGCAGTGTTGGATGATGTAAGGTCCATGCCAAAGTGATTCGAATTTTCCGTGGCCAAAGGTATCATGAGCGATATCATAGGCCAAGACGAGATCGCCTTCTCAAAATGAACGAAGGTTGACATGGCGATCAAAGGTAGCTTTGGATCATTTTTTAGCTGCCTCGTTGTTCTGTAATGAAGATCGACGATCTTCATCCAGAGACTCCAAGTTCAGCAAGCGCTGCTCCATTGGAGCAGTGTCAGGTAAAACCTCAATTGCGGTGCGTAGGGTGGGAATTTCGCACTCGATGGGAAGAGTTGCCTCGACCCCATGGACTAAATGAAATGGCGTGAAACCTGTAGCGGTCTTTACTGCTGTTTGATAAGCCCATAGCGTGGAAAATAACATATGATGCCAATTGGTTTTATGTTTATTAACCGTGCACTGTAACATGGTCTTGAGGACTTTGTTCACTGCCTCGACCTGTCCGTTTGACTGAGGGTAATATGGTGAGGCAAACTCGTGAGAGAAGCCTAACCAAGAAGAGAGTTCGATGAAGATCTCATTCTCAAAGTGTTTCTCATGGTCAGAAACGAGTTGGAGTGGTACTCCGAACCGGGATATGACGTGGTTAAAGAAAAAACGCGCTGCAGTGTCAGCAGTGTTATTGAAGGTGGGCATAGCTTCGGCCCATTTGGTGAAGTAATCAACAGCTACAACAATGTATTTGTGACCATTGCTGGAGGGGGGATTACAAGTCATAAAGTCGATGCCCCATTTACAAAAGGGGCCTGCAGTAATGACAGGGTGGAGAAGAGCGGGGGGAGCACGGGCTTTGTTGGCATAGAGCTGACATTGTTCACATCGTTTCATGGCATGAATGCAATCATGAAACAGGGTAGGCCAAAAGTAATCGGCCCGGATGATCTTTTGCATGGTGGATATACCAGAAATATGGCCCCCACATGCGCCGCTGTGGCAGTCGTTTAAGACTCTGTTGGCCTCGTCAATAGTCAGGCATCAACGAAGAATGGTGTCGACGCCCCGCCGGTATAGGATGTCACCGATGAGGAAATAGCGGGGGGCCTGATGGTGAATGCATCGACGGTCATCTCGTGATAGGTGGTTACCGAACTTTTGAGTTCGTAGGTAGACGAGAAGGTCACCATACCAAGGATCATCAGAAGCGATGTAAAAGAGATGTTCGTCAGGAAAGTCGGTATTGACGGGGGCACTGCGTGTGTCAGAGGGGAGGGCCGTGACAAGTTCGGAGAGAACGAGGGCCTTCTTACTCTTAGGTGTTGAAAACTCGAGGTCATACTCCTGAAGGATAACGATCCATCGAGCGAATTTTCCATTGAATTGTCAACGACTGAGAAAGTACTGCATAGGGTTGGAATCTGCAACGACCTTTGTGGTGCAAAGCAGAATGTAATGGCACAGTTTCTGGACTGCAAGGATAACTGCGAGAGCAAGTTTCTCTTCGTGTTTATACTTCAGGGGTGGTCTTGAGAGGTTCTTACTAACGTAGTAAATGACGTGTTCACGATTTTCATCTCTGAGCTGGACGAGGACGCCGGCTACTGATACAGCTGATGCTGATACGTAGAGGATGTAGTCACGATTATAGTCAGGTGCACTAATTAAAGGTGCGTTTGAAAGCGCTGCTTTAAGATTTTCAAATGAATGTTGGGCGTAGTCATCCCAATGAAAAGGGATGTTGTGACGTAGTAAGCGAAGGAAACCATGTGCGTGGATGGCGTAATCAGAAACAAAGTGTCTAAGAAAGTTAGCTTTTCCCTGTAGACTCTGAAGTTGTCGTAAATTCCGAGGAGGTGGAATTTCGGGGATAGCTTTGACTTTAAGGGGGTCCATGGTAATACCGCTTTGGGAAACGATAAAACCGAGGAGATGCCTTGCGGTGACACAGAACACACACTTGAGAGGGTTCAAGCGGATGTTGTACTAAAGACACCGTTGAAAGATGATTCGTAAATCATCGAGGTGCTGGGTGCGTTTCTTGGACCGAGCTGTGAGGTCATCTAAGTAGGTGAGGATGATTTCAGCCATATCGTGAAAGATGTATGTCATCGTGTGCTGGAAGGTTGTGCCGGTGTTTTTGAGGCCGAAGGGCATGACACGATATGCAAACGTACCCCACGGGGTAATTAATGTGGTTTTATATTGATCGGCTGGGTGAATTTGAATTTGGTTATAGCCAGAGAATCCATCCATAAAGGAAAGAGCCTCGTGGCCGGCGCAGTCATCGATAAAGGGCATTGGAAAATTGTCTTTTGGACATGCGTTATTGAGGTCGTGAAAGTCGGTACAAACGCAAATAGTTCCCTATTTTTTGTCGACGGGTACAGTGTTGGAAACCCATGAAGTGTAAACGATGGGGTAAATAAACCCGACCGTACGTAATTTGTCAATTTCGGCTTTGATAGCCGCGGCCTTGGATGGGTGTAGCGGTTGCTGTTTCTGGCGAACTGGTGTGATGTCAGGCCAGGTGTTGATGCGATGCTCGACAATAGATGGGTCAAGGCCAGGCATCTATGTGTATGACCAGGCGAAAATATCCCTGTGTTCCTGGAAGAGGGCTTTATACGCAGTGATTTCCTGAGGAGTGCAAGCAGCTCCAATGGTAATTTCTTCGACGATGCCATTTTTAATGGAAATGTCGATTTTGATGGTGGGGGAAATGTTATCCATATTACCGTCTTCAAAAGCATCAGGGGAAGGAATGGGACTATTGAACCAATCGATAGGCCCTGATGGGATAAAATCTTTGGTTTCGACTGCATAGATGGGGTTTTGGTTAGGAGGCATGAGGGCTTCCTGTGGAAGGAAGAGTGCACGGTGATGTAGTGCATCCCAAGGAGAGTCTGGGCGTTGTAGCTCTTCCAGTATTTCTTCGTCACATTGGAAATGATGGGAATATAATGGATCGTGAGGAGTGATCGCAGTCACAGTGTGATTGCCCCCTGCTGAAGACACAGAGGGGGTAATGCTAGGAGATGGTAATGGTTCACTCGACATAAACTAGATATTGAAGGACTGAGGGGTACCCGTGGTGGTTGGGTGGAGAGTCTCCATAGGGGAATGAGCAGGAGAGTTGGGGGGATTGTGGGGTAAATCCTCAGAGACATCATTTAAGAACCATGGAGGCGTAGGGAGTGCCTCGGGCTCAGGAGAAATGACGTGAAGATCCGCTAGTGGTGAAGTAATGTCAATTACCACCTCTGCGGGTCGGTGAAGCAGGGCCAATTGACGTTACCTATATTCTAGGATCATAGGACACTGGTACGTAAAATGAGCTAATGAATCGCAGAGAGAGAAAGGGCATCTCATGCGTTCATTGACTGAAGTGGTGACATATCGAATGTCAGTGATAGTCAAAGAGGACGTAGCAGGGTGTGGGTTGTTCTGGAAGTTCTGGCGTATGGCCGCTAGTGTCTGCCGAAAGTGTGGCAGTGCTGGGCAATTATGGGTGTAATGGCCATATTCTGAACAGATAGCACACGCGAATTTGGTCCTCAACCCTTTACTACTTGAAGGTTAGGTGGTAGTAGGACTAGCAGTAGTGACGGGTGTTGTGGGAGTTTGATTGAGGGGAATCAAATTCCGTAATTCTGGTAGTGATGGGCAGTTGTTGGTTTGGTGACCCTCTTTCTCACATAGTGCACAAGGTGGTGGGATGCGTGGAGGAAGTGGAGCTATGGGCTCCTTCTTCTTTCTCCTACCCCCGGCTGTACCAGGGGGGGTAGGGAGTATGGGGGTAGTGGGGGTGAGGACGAGAATCATCATGGGGAGGCCATCCTGTGGGGGAAGGGATGGGCGAGGGACCATCTCAAGTGGATGTAAATACCACACTGGGATGGCTAACACCATATTGGGTAGTGTAAGCATTGCGGCTACCTAAAAAGCTTCTATACTGGGTGGAGGGTAAAAGAAGGGAATTTGACTGAGGGGTGGGAGAACTGTCTCCCAAACGGGATTTTTCCCTTGAGGGGATGTGGATTTGTGGACCATAGGGGTCGACGAGTGTGCAGGAGGCTCCTGTGGGAGTGGTTCTGCGACTATTGAGATGTCAGGAATGATTGAAGCCTCCCGAGGAGGACGAGCATCCTCCGTGTTAGATGAGATGACGCATACTTGATTAGGGGGAAGGAGTGGTGGTGCTCCATGGTATGTCCCTAATAAGGATGGATCTTTGAAAATCCCAAGACCCATCTCTATGAGTGGATATGCATCTTTGTTGGTGTGAATGAGAGGAAGAATGTTATCGAGTTTGGCAGATGGGTTTGGCTCATAATGTGAGACTTGGTCGATGGTCACAATCTTTCCGTTGTGGGGGAACATGATTGTCCGAAAGATGGAAGATGCCACTGCCTTCATAGCATACATGTAGCTACGTCCGAACAAGATATTGTAATTGAGCGGAGCATCGATAACTTCGATGTAAATGAGAATAGTTTTTCCCTCGAGTTCCATGGGGACATTTTGGAAGAGCCCTTCAGGAGATGATGGTCGTCCGTCATAAGCTCATAAGGTGATGGCAGAGGGAATGAGTTCCAGGGAACCAAGTTTCTGCCATACTATTTTGGACATGATGCATGTAGATGCACCTTCATCGATGATGCACCGATGGACGGTGATGTTCCGTATCTTGACCGGTATTTGAATAGCGACCAAGGCGGGTAGACAAGGTTCACAGTTAACAAGATCAAAGATGATGAGTCGAGTATCAACAAGGTCGACTGCCCCCAAGGCGGAAAGTAGAGATTTCCGTTGTGTAGGACATGTCTGGAGGACTTCCAAGACTGACATGGCAGCTGGGGATTGTGCTAAGTTGTCGACCAAGCTATAGTTGTGGGCGGCCCTAGCTTGCGGGTTGTGGACATTCCTGCGCAAGGGGATGCGAGGGATGCGTAAGGGTGGTTTGGCGGAAGGGTGAGGGATCACCAACAGGGATCCCGTCGATGCAGGGTTTGTCTCTGGAGATATCAGAGTAGACTCAGCGGGTGTTTGATACTGACGATTGCATGTTTGCAGAAGGATTTATTCCTCACTGGTGAGGAGAATTGTTCGTTCTGCTGGATTGTTTGGATTATTGTATTGGCCCACCTGAGGTGGGGGATGCTGCGGGTCCTGTTGGGTGTTTATCACACCTTGATGTGGGATAGGGTTTTTTAGCACGGCGGGAGGGGGTTGCTCCACATACTGTTGTGGTGCCTGCTGAGGGGCGATTTGTGCAGGGGTATGGGGAATACTACCCGAGTCTTTCAACCATTTGAAATCAGCAATATGGGGGCAATGGTGAGTGTAATGACCGAACTCGCCACAAAGAGCACAAGGGTGGATTGTTTTAACATTATTCTGCCCTTGGCGTTTGTTGTTGTTGCCCCCTTGGGGGTTTTGGTTCCCTTGGTTCTGGTTGCCCCCAGTGGGTTGGTGCTGTGGGGGTTGATTCCCGCCTTGACCAGGGTTGTTGTTATTCTTGTTCCTTCCTTTCTTCTTGGCATTGTTCGAAGGGTGAGGTGGGTTGGTTGTGTTCAACTGTTCAAAATTTTGGTATTGTTGAGCAGCAGAGGGTTGAACAAAGTTTACCCTCACATGAGGATGTGGGGGAGCCATGGGTTGTGGAGGACCAGGAAACATAAAATATGGATTTTGTGGTGGTACCAATCCATAAGGTACATATGAAGGCTGTGTGCTTTCACTAGTACTATAAGATGATATTGAGGGAGTACCACTGTTTGTGGGAACAGGTGGATGTATGGGAGGTGTCGGTGGTGGTCCACTAATGGGTGGAGGTATAGCAACAGGGTGTGGCTATTGATAAGGGGGTGGGGGGTAATAAGAAGTGCCCCCATATGCCGGCGGGTATTGCGGTGTTCCATACATCGGTGGTGGTTGGGGTTGTGGACCATGGTGTGTGGTGGCACCTATTAGTCCGTCTACTGAGTGAGAAATCCCAGGTTTGTCTTGACCAAATGGCACAGGTTTTGGAAGATCAAGAAGTACTGTGTATAAGTACCATGACTGTGCGTAAATGAGATCATACTATTGAGCCTTGCTGATGGCTTCCTCTTCAGTTTGTGGGAAGGTGGAAGCTACATCTTTTCCAAGGAGAGTGACAAATGATCTAAGAAACCAGTCGAGACATTGCTGCTTGGTGGTTTCTGCTTTACACAAACTACGTCGCCTACGCCACTCATGAATGTGGTCAACGATGTGGGTGGCTGAGGTCTATTTAAAGTTAGACAGTAGTTCTATACCATTGTCATGGCGGATGGGTATTTGGAAGAAAGTTAAAAATGATTTGGCCAATGACTCAAAGGTCACATGGGACCCCGATTTTTCTTCGACATACCATTTGGCTGATGGGCCAGTAAGTGTGCGTTGAAATAATCGCAGTCTGATGGAATCATCCATGATGCTATTGGAAGAACACCATAGATGAAAGGTCATAACATGGTTGGCGGGGTCATCCCCTGCCTTCCCTTCAAACTTTGGTATGTCTGAAGGAAGTTTTGTTGGCATTGTAGGCCATGTGGCGTCATAATATATAGGATCATTGGTGAGCTTGGTGAGATCCAGTATGTTGAGAGAGGCCAAATATGGCATCTATAGTGGGGTGGCAGGGTTAGTTCCAGCCATAGTGTGTTGTGAACCTGAACCTTGATGGGGACTAGGTGGGTTGGTGCTTCCTCCTTGAGTGGAAGTTGGTCCCCCGCTTCTGTGCAAAGGAGAGCGAGTGAATGGATGACCTTGGGAAGTGGACCCAAGTAAGGTAGATCCAAGCAAAGCTGATCCTAAGATAGTAGCACTCACAGGAGTGTGTGAAGGAGGTACCGATGAGCGGGTACGACCAGATACTCCCCCTAAGATAGGAGGAAGTTTGAGCAAGCGTCGTGAACGAAGGGGGTTCTGTGGTTCCCCTATGATGTTAGACTAGTTGTGTGAATGTGTGCAACAAGTGGTGAGAGAAATATAGAAACAAGAGTCTTTGCTGTGATTGTTTTACACAATATATATATCAAATTCAAACTGTAATCAGATGTGCATCATACATAAATG
>JZKD02S1673485.1:493645-511357 GCA_000966675.3 Picea glauca | reverse complement strand
CAATAAGCCACTCATCAGAAGTAGAAGTAGAAGTTGTATTGAAGGAGAAACCAGAAGTTGAAAGTGCATGTCCATGAGAAGAAGAAGAAGAAGTAGAATCAATATTGATGTTGTGCTTCTTCAATTTTTCTTCTAAAGATGCCATCTTCTTGAAACATTTGGACTCATCATGACCATCTTTATCACAAAAGTTGCAATGTCTGTTAGTCTTCTTATTTTTATATTTTTCTCCTTTGTTTCCATTAGGAGTGAAAGTTGCCTGAGTGGGTTTGGAAGCCTTATATTGCTTGTTGTTGTGGCGAGGATGTTGCTTTATGAAGTGACCCACGTGGTGGTGTAAGTTGCTTTATGAAGTGACCCACTTTTATAAAGAGAATTGGGGATCACTTTTACAATGAAGTTACTTCATGCAAAATAAATAACTCTAAAATAAAATATTAAAGCTACTTATAGTGATTCACTTTTATACTTGAAGTGAAATACACTTTACAATTTTAACATGAACTTTTTAAAAAACAAAGTAACAAAAGAGAGACTTGAACTCAAGACCTGTCACTTAATAATGAAACTTTTAACCAAATGGTCTAGAAAAACATATTGTATTGTTTCATAAGAGGATTGAGGGTGTTATTGTTGTTGTTGTTGTTGAAGACGACCATGGAGAGAGTGTTGAAAAAAAACTATTTTCACACAAGAAAAAAATTCCGCTTCGGATCTCACTGTAATGGTCGTATCTTAGGCAAACAAAAACCTTTTCGAGTGAAACAAAAAATGTTCCAGACTGAAACGAGTGCTACAGACGCAATGGAACAGTCCTATCAGCCCATAAATGTACGAAAATGATATAAAATGGAAATGAGGCAACTCAGCTTCACGATCTCGATCTACAACAGGAGCGGGTCTTCAAACAGGCTCTAATACCATGTTCAACAACACAGGTATTCCAACAGAGGATGAAAACCTTCAGTAACCACTCACATAACTAGATCAAATATCAACAAACCAATTTTTTAACATGGTAAAACCCCTATGGGGAAACATCCATGGCCCCAGCCAATGCGGCCACTTGGAGCAGTTTATTAATGCAAAAGAAAAAGATTGCAAAGAGATTTTACAAGATATTTTCTCACAATTGATCATCGGAAAATGACCCTCCATTCTCCTTAAATAGAGATCATGGACCAATCGGGTGTTAAGCCACAGATCAATGTTCGTTAAGATTGAGGAGAGTATGAACCGTCATATCACTCTATGTTAGGAACAGATCATGAATGTCGGATTTCCTAACTACAAATGCATACTAAAGAAACACATTTTTACCTAATGACACATTATACCAAGTAGATCTTAACTAACTCCTAAGTGTCTGAATATCCTAACAGTTAATCAAGTATTTACAAGATTTTCTTCTATTTTAGGATCTAGAAACATGGATTCTAACTGATTTTAGTTAAGAAGAAATTGCATAAATATATACAATTGAGATATGAAAATGGGTTTTTCTCGCCTGTTGTAAGAAAATACTTTTTAATAGAAATTTCTATAGACATACAGAGATTCTACTTCTCAATTATTTGAGTAGTGTGTTTTTTATGTGTTTCTACTTTCATTATCATTATTCATTGGCTTCTATGGTGTTTAAAGAATGAATGACTACAATTTAGTAATAAATCTACTGCAGTTTACTTATTAGACATCTATTCAAAGATAGACTTTCCTATGTTTTGTTGTGAGTGGAACAAGACCTATATATTTTTATTTGTTCTCATTTTATTTCATATTGCAGACACACATTCCATATTTCTGCTGTCGAAAATAAATTAAGATTTATCATAATCGGATACCTTGCTTTATTTTTCAATTTTGTTTACTCTTCTTCTTCTTTCCATCTCTTGATTATTGATAAAAAAAATCTCAAGGAAAGAGATATTTCCCTTGTGTTTCAGATTATAAAAGTATTGAAGTTTCATTCTAAATTGAAGCTAGAAAGGAACTTTAACATAAATACCATTATTCAGGATTCCTGACATTGTTCTTTGAACCTAGAAAAATCTCAGGAACAAGAATACCAATGAGGGATATTGACAACAAGGTAGATAAGTAACAGATACAAATCCCAATTCACCTACTATGTCTCAAAAGAGTACCCCGGTAATAACAAAACCTAGGAGTCGTGGTTAGGAGATGAGGAAAACACCTGCCAGAAGTTCAGACGATGGCGTTGATAAGGACCACCAAAGAAAAATCTTGCAAAATATCATATTGTATATACTTTTGTCAAAATAAAAATGGATATATAGAAAACAAGGGTAAGCATATCTAAAACTCAAGAAAGCCGATGGGATATGTATGTGGATGATCTTATCGAAGAACCTAGTTGGTCCTAGAAAATACTGATAGAAACAAGAGAAATCGTCAGAGCCCTAGTCACTCAGGAACCATAGATATTTGAAGAGGAATCTGTAACTTTGCACCACATGGCCTACAATCGAGCATCTAAATTTTTTTTAATTGATAAAGTTAATACAAAAAACAAGAAGGAATCTGAGAAATGGAAATCAACAATTGATTTTGATGGAGTTGCACCATCATAAAGTGTATAATTCCATGAAGCAACCAAAGAATCCCTGAAACAATTTGTCAGTAACATTGAAAAAAAAAATTTGGAATTAAAACAAAAAATAAAATAATTAGAGGAAGCTTTAATTCCAAGACTATTATTTGTAAAACCTTTAAATACATTTCAATCAACAATCACTTTATAAGATATCCCAGAAACCAACAACAAATGGAAAGATTCATCTTGTCTATTGCAAGCAATAAGAAAGTATGTTGGATATGGGATACAAAAATGAATATATTTTATCCAAGAAATTTGGGGGCTTACATAGAGCTCCACCAACTTTGCAGCAAGGATTACAAATTTCAAATAATATCTTTAGAAAGATATGGAGAATGATGAAGTTTTCTACAAGGATGTTGTGGGTGCATTCTCAGCTAAAGTTTCAATATTAAGTGATATTCACATAAGAGAGAAAAGTCTTCCTTCAAACATCCATATGAAACAAATTAATGCATGTTGGTTGAAGTGAATAAATTTTTTGAGAGAGATGATAAATGAACTAGTTTCTTTGAAAAAAATATGAGGTGACTTATTCTTTAAGATTTTTGATCTCACAAAAGAACTTGATGGCCCGAGTCTATTAATGGATACAATACTTTCATCTAAAGAACAATTATTAGACCAACTTAGTGTATTGAAAGTTTCATGGGAAAATGAGTTCACCAAATCAATAGAATTATCCAAGGAAGAAATCCAAATGTGTCTAGTCAAATACATCAACATAAATAATGAGGTAGATGACACAGTGCACCAATCAGGAATTGAATTAAGAGAGATGGAGAATGAGTTGTTCGAAATAAATACTAGGCATGAGATCATGGTGGCCCTCATGAAAGAATATATTGAGGATTGGTTAAGAAAATCCTTTATCAAAATCACTAAGCCAGAACAACAAGAAATGGTTGCAGTAGTTATGCCACCTCAACCACAACAACCGTTTGCAAAATAAGAACATTCAAGCAAGTAAATGGTTCAGAAAAACATTTCATCATAGTGAGTCAAGCAACAACCCTATTCATCCACGTGTTACCATTCTTCTACAATCATTTGTCATATTGTCCTCTATTTCCCAGTAATCTATGAAAGTCAGGCTGATCCTTGATTGTTTTTCTTATTTCTTCCAGGTCTTTTCATTTCATGGTTCGTGGGAGCCCCATCCCAGTCATATTTGAAGGAAAAACATGAATCTTTATTTTAAAGACATTTACCGTGTAATTTAAAAAAACATATTATTTTTTTGAGGTTCCCCGAGAGGTGTTTTGGGATATTACATTATTGTAATCTCAAAGACTTCTATTCAAGCATGAGATTTCAAATGTGTATCTATCATAATATTTTTTGTGCCTAATGAAATTATCATTTAAAGTTCTCTATCATATGAGGTCTATACTCTCTTGCTTCCTTTCCTTGAATATTGTGTTATGTCTTGATGAATGTTGTGATGTAAATGTCATCCTATTTACTTTCACACTCTATTGATTTATGAATCCTCTAATATATTGTAAACAATTTCTTTATAAGATACATGGTCCTATATTAGGTATTCTTTTCATGTGAATACTTATTTCAAATAAGCTTGATCCTTCTCAAGAATTGTTTATATTTATGCATGCAATTTAAAAAACATAGGAGTACAACCTCTTTAAAAATGCAGGGGGATTTTATCCTCTTGAGGTTGGCTCAAACACCATAAAAGTCTTTTAGATCAACAAGAAAAAACCATAGTGGTTTGAAATATTTATTTGGATAGCCAACCTTGAATTCCAAACAAGTTAGATAGTTGGAGTTCCTCAGTGAATATGACTTTGATATAAAACATATTAAAGGCAAGGAAAATAAAGTGGTTGATGAACTCAACATGAGAGTGCGTAAGATGCATGCTACAAACATTAGCATGTATAGATCTAATTTAAAAGACATAATTTTAGAGGTTGCAAGTTCAAATCAACACTATTTGCAAATAAAAGAAGCATTACAGCAAGGTATTTTTTAGCAAAATTTTAAATATTTTGAGCTGAAAGAGGGTGGAGTCCTCATGTATAGGGGAAAAGTGTATGTGTCAAACTATAGAGTGATGAACAATATAGTGATGAGAGAAATGCACAATGTTCCATATGTTTATCACTTAGGATATCATAAATCAATTGCACCTGTAAGAAGCTAATACTTTTGGCGAGGAATGAAGAAAGAGGTGGTATGATAACATAGCCAGATGCTTAGAATGTCAAAAGGTAAAGGTTTAACATAGACATCCTGCTGGACTACTACAACCATGACTCATTCCTAAGTGGAAATGGGAAGTTGTTACAATTTATTTTATTACTAAGCTACCCAAAACAGTGAATCAACATGATTCCATCATGGCAGTGGCGGATAAATTAACTAAAACTGTACATTTTAGTCCGGTGAAGAAAACTCACAAGGAAGCCAACATAGCAAAATTTTACATGAAGGGAATTGTCCCAAGAAAACTATTTTTGATAGAGATCTCATGTTCACATCAAATTTTTGGAAGGGTTTGTTTATAGGACTTGGGACAAATTTAAATTTCAGTACAACATATTACCCAGAGTAAGATGGGAAAAGAGAGAGGAATAACAGGAAAATTGAGGATATGCTAAGAATGTATGTAATGGACTAGCCATCCAAGTGGGAAGACTTCCTCCATCTAGTTTAATTTTATTACAACAATGGGTATCATGCATCATAGAAGATGAGCCCATTTGAGGCCTTGTATGGAAAAAAATGCAACACGCTAGTGAGCAGGGATAACCCAGTAAACATAGAAGTTATTGAGTCGAAATTGCTAAGGGGAATGGAATAATGGATGGTAAATATCAGGAATAATTTAAAGGATGCACAAAATAGGAAAAAGAGTTATGCAGATAAAAATAAATCATACATGGAATTCAAAGTGGGAAAGCATGTGTTTTTAAAAGTAAAATCTAAAAGAATCTCGCTAAGATTGGTAAGTTTTCCAAAGTTGGCAACAAGATATTGTGGGCCATTTGATGTCTCAGAGAAGATAGGCCTAGTAGCATACATTTATGCATTTCCTGCATCCATGAGAATTCATAAGTTGTCTCATGTGTCTTTATTCAAGAAATATGTTCTCGATCCTAACCACGCAATTGATTGGACTGTGATCCAAGTGGAACACAAATGGGAATTTTGGGTGGAACTAGTGCACATCTTGGACTAGAAAGTCAAAGTGATCAAGGAAAAATATATCATCCTAGTAAAGGTTCAATGGAATTGCTACAGTATTGAATATGCTACATGGGATCATGAAAATACCATGCGAGTAGAGTACCCACAAATTGTTGAAATTTTTGAAGAAAATTGAAGTGAATTTGTTTAAAAATGTGAAAGGCTTTGTTTTGGTAGTTGGAGTTCCTAGAACCACCTCTTTTATATTTCTATCCAACCTGCACTAGAGAACTGGAGGGGAGAGGTACATCCCGAGGGACTGTGGTGTAGAGAAGAGGAGTACAGTTCCTTGGGTTGTGCAGGTTGAGGGGAGCAATAAATTTATGGTTGGAAATGTTGTGGGAGTTGTGAACATGAACAAATGCTAAGTATTGTGATATAATTTTCTTGTACATGTATATCATTATGGTGTTATGCATTGAGGATGGTGCAATTTGTAGGGGGGAGGGGAATGTAACATCCTTATTTTTAATCCCCAATTTAATGATGTATAATGTAAATATTATATATGGTTGTGGGCCAAGCACTGCAATATGTAAACACTGTATATCAAAAATGATAAAATAAAATGTGATGTTGGCTACAGATGGACATGGACAAAGTCATGGGGGTTGATTTTCCACAAGAGAGGAGGGGTGTAAAAAGGGGGTTTTATGTATGTGTCTTAAATCCCAAGCCATTCATAAAATTAAAATTATTTTTTTGAGTGAACCTTATGGTTTTCACTTGAGTGCATGAGAGCCCAATCACTGAATACATGTAACGGGTGGGTGTGAGGAGTCATATCCTATGGTTATTGGGAACATGGGTTTGAAGTACAATCAACATTGGGGGCAGAGAGAGTCAACTAGCTTGGGGGAAAAGGAAATTCGTATATGAAAAGAGGAGAGTTTTTACATAGAGTTTTTTGGAAAACAAGGGGAAGTAGTGTTTGAGCTTGAAGGGATCCATAGTGGGCATGTGTGGTAATTGTTTGGAGATGCAATTTCTTGAAGAAGCGGGTTGTTAGGACTAAAGAGTTAGTTTCTATGTGAGATATTACCCTACAACAATGAGCTTGTTGTGAGTTTTCCTTGCAGTTGATATATTTAGAGTCCCCCTCAAAAGCGATTCTTGGCCAATCTGTGTTGGAGCTCTGAAGGGAAGTGGGAAGGCCAGGGGGACTGTGGTGCAGAGAAGCGGGATCTCATTCCTTAGGTTGTGTAGGTTGAGGGGAAGAGAACTGGAGGATTGGGATAGTTGTAGGAAAAAATAGTTTGTTGTGGGTAGAATTGGGTTATGAGTGGACATTAGAGACAATCTCTCTTGTGGATTCGTAGCTCCAACTCGGGGGTGATTTGTTACTGAGATTTGGAGAAACAAATCTACAATTGGGAGGAATGTATGTCCTTCGTAGTAGATTGCACACTTTTTTTAAAAGATAAATGTTTATCAATGTTACATTGTTTTTAATTATGTGTTTTATTTGTTATGCATAAACTCTTAGTTATGAGTGTTTGTATGATGTTGTGTGAATGTCAATTTGATTACATTTATGTTTTTTTAAATGTTGTTCGTTATATGGACGTTTTTAGTATGCAAGCATCTTAGTTAATTGATATAAAACAAATTAAATTGTTGGGATTAGTAGTGGGGGACACTACAAATTGTCCTTGACAACTCATTTTCAAATAGGAAAAGCCTTTGGAGATGGGTAAGCAGGTCCAATTCTTGTGGAATGTCACTTGTGAATTTGTTTGTGCATTTTTTCAAATTAATTAGAGTAAATTTTTTTGACAAATAAGTAGGAATGTTATCCATCAATTTATTTGTATAAAGGTAAAGTGTTTGCGAACTTATAGTTGTGCTAGAATGACACTAATGAGACTCTCTATATCAAATCCTAAAATAATAAAAAACGAAAAGCTTCCTCTAAAAAGGGAATGATACCTATAAAAAAATATAAAAACAAAATTTCTGAAAATGTGTGAGAAAGCCCAACTCTCTTGAGATATTCCTTCCCAATTGATTGGGATTGTGGTATGAGATCCCACATCATGACAAACAAGCCTTTGAAATTTGTAAAACAAATTACTCACCTATGCTTCCATAGAAAAATCATTGAACTTGTGATGGAGCAAAGAGTACTGAAAATTCAACATCATTTGTGTTTCACAATCCATTGTAAAAAGTTAATGAACAAGTCTTTAAAATTTTTGGCAAATTTGTCTCGCGTTTACACTTACAAAACAAATTATTATTATTCCCACAAAGAAAATTACTTTCCATACTCCCACTAAAACACAAAGAAAATTACTTACCATACTCCCACTAAAAACATAAATGATCATTTGATAATAAATGTTAGGATGAAATAAGATATTTTAAATGGAAATGCCCACCATTCTATGAAGGGAAAAAAGTTCTATAAATTTCTAAAAAAAATATTGTTCGACATTTCACTATAATAAATTATTATTTTTAATAAAAAAATACAAGTTATTCAATACTAGTTCTATAATAGGTTTCTAAAAATAGGTTAGACAAGAAGCAATTTCTAGCATCTTTTAAACATTATGGAAGTTTTTTTTACATGATCATCTCTTTTTTGTTTATATTAAAAGGTTGGATGGTACAGTCGACAACCTCCGCTTTTATTTAATAATAAAAATAATTTTTTTTTTAAAGTATACATTATATTAACTGGCTTTAAAATTTTCCAAAAAATATAGATTTCCCTTTTAAAATAGAGTATTATTTAAAAATAAAGGTAAACATAAAATCAAGATGCATAATTAAATTTTGAAAAACTATTATTTTATACAAATTCATTAAAAAAATTATAAATGTTTTCATCTTGCATACCAACTTCTTCTTTTCCTTCACATCAAATTCTTCTGGCTGTTTTATAAAGATTTTTTCTTCTAGATCATCATGTAGGAATGATGTATTCACATCCATTTGTTCTACTTCAAAATCAAATGCAACAACAATACATAACAAAAATATTATAGAAGTTAACTTGGCAACAGGAGAAAAAATCTTACCAAAATCAATTCCCTCCACCTGGGAATAACCCTTTGCTACTAACCGAGCTTTGTGTTTCTTCACTTTTGCCTTTTGCATTCAACTTCTTTTTAAATACCCATTTTTTCCAATGAGTTTTCTTCCAGTCAACAACTCCACTAGATCCCAAGCCTCATTCTTATCCAAGGCTACCATTTATTCATCCATGGCCTTTTTCCAGAGATTTTCATCCTCTGAATCCACTGCCTCCCTGACAGTTCTAGGATCATCATCAGTAATACAAAAAGAAAAATTTGAAAGGAAATCAGATGGAGTATACCTTTCTGGTAGTCTTCTATCTCGAACCAATGTCCTCAATACTGGAGTATGAGAATCTTATTCTTCTTATTCATGTTCTTCTGTAGAGTCTGATTCATCATCCTTTAAATCAAACTCTATTTTCTCTGGTTCTTCCTTACTTGGTAGGACTTCCTGTTTAACAACGTCCTTCGTTTCTCTAAATACCACATCTTGGCTATACACAACCTTCTTAGTTTCTGGGTTCCAAAGCTTATAACCTTTGAGACCATATTTATACCCAATAAAGATACACTTTTCAACCTTCTTGTCTAGTTTACTCATGTTTTCCTTTGGAACATGAACATGGGCCTCACAACCAAATACCTTGAGATGTGTGAGATAAGGTTGCTTACCAATCCATACCTATTTTTGCGTCTTGTCATCCAATGCTGATGAGGGTGATTTTTTGACTAGGGAGCATGCAATACCCACTGCCTTTGCCAGAATTCCTAACTCGACACCACTGAGCATGCACCTTGTTTTTTCCATTAATGTCCTGTTCATCCTTTCTGCAACTCCATTTTGTTGAGGTGTATATGGAGTAGTCTTCTACCTTGATATACCATACTTCTTACAGAATTCTTCAAATTCATTCCCATAGAACTCTCAGCCATTATTTGTCCTCAACACCTTAATTCTTTTCTATGTTTTATTCTCAAAAAGAGCCTTAACCTCATTAAACTTGTCAAAGAGTTAAGATTTCTTCCTGAGGAAATATATCCAAGTATTCCTCAAGAAGTCATCTATAAATGAGACATAGTACATAGATTTTCCCAATGATGGAACATACATAGGTCCAAACACATCATTGTGAACTAGATATAACATTCCTTCTTTCCTCATTGCACTAGAGGGGAATCTTACCCGATTCTTCTTCCCATATACACAATGTTCATATAAGTCAAAATCCAGAGAAAAATTAAACATACCTTGAACCATACCTTTACCATGTAGTTTTCAAAGACCCTTCTCTCCGATATGCCCCAGTCTTTAATGCCACATCATAACCTTTTATCCAGAGAGTGTAGGAGTTCTTTCTTCTTCAAATCCAATATCAGGAACAATGGAACTATTACACCCATCACTAATAGTAATTTCTTGTAGTGTATACAGAGTTACAAACTGAACTCCCTTCAACAACACCATTGCTCCTCAAACCATCGTGTAGGTTTCCTTTTCAAATATTTTTTTACCCCTGCATCGTCCATTTTTCTTATAGAAATCAAATTTCTGGCCAAACCTGGGATGTGTAGAACACCGTGTAGTGTTCTAATCCTTCCATATATGAGCCTCAACTTAAATTTTCCTTGACCTATGATTATGGTTGTCAAGTCATCACCTAGGAATACATTACCTCCATCATAACTTTCATATTCATAGAACCACTCCATGTGGGAAGTCATATAAAAGGATGCACCTGAGTCAAACAACCATGCCTCATGATCTACATGTGTGATTGAAGAAGCCAAGTACACATCCCCTCCTCCTTCCTTGGAGTTCATTTCTTATGTAGAAGGAGATTCTTCACAACCCTTCTTTTTCTCAACTTTGGATCTACAGTGCTTCTTGTAGTGCCCTTCTTTTCCACATCTCTAGCATACTTTTACAACTTTCCAGGGGACCTAGATATTCCCTTAGACTTAGACCTCCCACTTGAGGACTTATATCTATTTCTTTCCTGAGAGCGTCTGCTTGCAAATAATGCATTTGTGCTCTGTCCTTCCATGTTCTTCTGTCTCATCTCCTCCAATAACAAGGATGAGACCACTTCATAAAACTTCAAGGTAGTTGTATTATTACCTATGGCCACAACCAGACTATCCCACGAGTCTGGTAAAGAGAAGAGTAAAATGATACACTTATCTTCATCTGAAATTTTAATCTCAATAGATACTAATTGAATTATCAGAGTATTGAAGGTGTTCAAATGCTCCTCCATCGAGTCTCCATCTCTCATCCTCAGGTTATACAACTTATTTCTCAGGAAAAGTTTATTTACTAGGGACTTAGACTGATACAACTTCCCCAACTTATCCCATAAATCTTTGGTTGTAGCTTCCTCTGACACATTTAGTAATACTAAATCTAAGAGACATAATCAGATTGTGCTCTTTGCCTTCTAATCCAACATTTTCCAGTCATCTACTGAAGTTATTCTAGGTGCAGTACATGGATCCACCGTGATCCACCGATCTTTGTCCACCAACAGATCTTCCATATTGATCTTCCACAACTCAAAATTTTTTCGATTAAACTTCTCGATCTCCATTTTCGAATTGCTCGCCATTTCTTTTCACCTGAAAAATCAATACCACAGATCTCCCACTACAACAAGGCTTATCACAGTCCCAAGACAAACCCTTGACAACAAAGGCATTCCCCTGAAGCCAACAAAGCTCTCATACAAAATGTATATTTTAACCTTGTACAATATTTTACTGCAAATATATTTTCAATAAAAGAACAAAAAAAATACAATGACAAATACACACATTACACAGAGATTTTTCCCATGGAAACTCAAACTGGGAAAACCAACATATTATGTATTCATTCATTGTGATTCATTGTTTACAATACAATATACATATAGGAGCTAGCGACATCCAAAACACTAACCCAATGACTTGGATTAGTCAACAACCCTAATTTCTTAACCAGAAATAGAAAGCCATCGGAAAAAACCATGTGCTAAAAAACCTCCCAACAATGGTCACAAAAATCGAGGCGACATGAAAAATGAGGCAAAAATGCGACACACTTCCTGAGGAAAAACAAATTTCTCGGAGGCACTACCCCGAACCCCCTATGCCTAGGCGTAATGTAGGAAACACTACAACTAGTTGTGCAAAGAATATAACACATACCCAACAGATATGGCCACACCATTATGAAGAGGTAGACTGAATTTGGCTTCTTCATGCATGTTAATCATATGTGGTGTCCTTTGAAATTTATAGACTTGTGAATGATCTATTGTTCAGGTGAATGATCTATTTTTCATGATATTTTGTTGTCTTCAACTTCTATCTTTTCTCCTACTCATTTCTCCTTGTTTAAGACCTTAGCTACTCCTGCCCTTACCAATGGTTCTGTAGATTATAGGGGAATATCCACTTATTCCAGGAAGATGTAGAATATGTTATCTAATGGATCTTATAGTAACCAGTTATATACCATATAATCAACTAATCTTAGATTTCATAAATTGGGAGATACATATTTTTGTAATGTTGAGAGAATTACCTATTACATAGAATATATAGCGGTGCTTAGTAAATGTTTATGTTGCAAGTCTTACATCATGTCTAAATTGTCCACCATTAATAAAGTAATGTAGGTTTGTAATTACTTTTCATCAACTGAGTACCTATGAGCAGATTGATCACCATCTTATCGAAAGAAATCCAGCTCGCTCACTGCATCTCACCACATATGTGGAGAGAGGGCCACTGCTCTACCATTATATCCTTATTAAGTGCAAGAGTCACATTATCCATCAACATCTGGCTTATATTTATGCATATGAAATTACCTATGTTTATATTACTAGGCCACATTACCTATGTTTACATTATTAGGCAACATAGATGATATTTATGCATATACAAGGTTTTGACCTATGTTAAAATATGTGTTAGATTAAAATATATGTTGTATGCAATTGAAAGTACCTATTTTATGACAACATAGTAAATGCACTATTAAAATATATATGTGTTGTTATGATAGAAGTAAATGGAGATGTCATCACCGAGGAGCAATGGTTGCATCATGTTACCCATGATTTTGGTCATCATGATGATGTATTGATGATGGTGTACTCAGGCTCTTCATAAGAACTTTCTCCTGAGAAAAAGTTATTTTCATCTCTTCCAGAAAACTCATTTTTGAAGATTGTTCGCAGGCTGCTAGTATATTTGCCTATGAGAATGCCTAATTCTCGCAAGCTGCCTTAAGCCAGGGTGCGATAAGTTCACACTGTGTTGAACTGCTAGAGTGAAAACTCTTTCTAAAGCAAGGAATAAGATGAATTCTCGATGCTTCTATAAGGGAATCTTCTAGAAGGATGAGATGGCATTCGAATGGTTATCCTAGTACTGGATTCCCTGATATTTTGGGATCATTCTTATCGAAGTAAATAATTCATTCTCTCCTATATATTGAGTGAATTCTCATGGAAAAGGTTAAGAAAGATTCATTGGAGAATTGGTGAAAGAATCGTGTGAAGAACTCAGCATTGAATAGCAGCTTGGAGACTTTAGCAAGTTTATCCAAAAGAGTTGATCTTCTTCATGCAAGTGAGCAAGTGTGTTTGTCGGAGCCAAGGGCCATCGAAAGGAAGTCTACGAAATCAAGGCTCAGGTTGTAATCTTTACTTTCCATTAATATGATACAGTAATATGTCCCTTTCCCATAAAGCTAATTCCACTTTATTGTATAATTCCTTGATCATATACATAGATTGACTGTTGAATAGATTGTGCTTTCTTCACTTTGGTTGGTTTGTGTTGTCTTGGTCTTGACTACACGAGAGCATTGGAATGAAGTGGGAGCAACAAAGACCATAGGAAGCAATAATAAGGTATGTCCTTTGTTCTTGCCTCCTATTTAATTCAATGGTTAGAATCTAGGGAAAGAGTCATGCTCTGTCTTGCTTTGTTCTAGATCCAGGTGGATCTAGGGAGATCGGTTAGTGTCCGCACTTACGGATTTATCCAATAACAAAATTGGTGACTCCGATGGGTAACTATCCCATTTTATTTGTGGCTTTTGATATTTTTCTGTGGCCATTTGCTCTGGTTTTACTTTTCTCCTGTCATATCAATCTCTAAGTCTTCAAGATATCCTGATAGAACCTCTGGGTTCAGAGGCCTTTTTCAATTTTGCTTCATTTTCCAAAATTTTGATTATGTTCAGACATTCTCGCACTGTACTTCATTACAACCTACGAGAATAGGTAGAGTTCGCACTCTGCCTTTAGGTTTCAGTGCGAGGTTCTCGCACTTTGCTCAAGGGTCACCTGTGAGAATCAGTGATTCTCGCACTGTGTAATATTGCCTGCCTGTGAACTCCATTTTTCAAAACTTTGGGTTTGAGTTTTGGTATTTTCAACTACCCAGATCAATTTGATTGCCTCATTAGAGTTTCTTGGACCATTGATTGATATCTTTCTTGTCTTCGTTTGCGTGCATGAATAGTCTTAGGATTTCAAGTCTTTTCTTGTCATTTGTGTCTTGACTTTCGTTTCTTGACTTTTCTTGGCAAAACCATTCTCTCTGACTTCAAAATCTGAGTGTGTTTGATTAGTTAAGAACCAGTGATTGGTTGAAAGTTGAGTGCTTGGTTTTTCTCATTTGCTTATTGGTTTGAAAGATCATTTTCTTTTGCATTTGAAAAGACTAAATTGATTTGCTCTTCATTTTTGTTTTCATTGAAAGAGTGGATTGGGTGTTTATCATTGCTTGTTCATTTGGTTTTTGATTTTCTGTACTCTCACTGTCATAGTGTGGGTCCTTTTTGAAAAGTGAACAAAAAGTTTTTCTTTCAAAAAATTCTTTTCGTTTTAGAAAAACATTGAAAATCAAATTATTGAAATTGTTGAAGTGTTTGAAAAAGACACAATAGAGAATTGTCATTTGATAAGTGATTGTTTGCATTTGCATTTCAAAGGAAATTTTGCATTGTAGTTCAAGGTTGATTTGGAAAACTTTCTCTCTCTCCCATACATAAGATTCATTGAACAAAAAGTGATATATTTCATTCTCATCCTTGCATTGTTGGGTCAGATTCATACAACATAAGTTTCACTTTCGTTTCCTTTGAGTAAACAACAGCTCTTAATAACACTGCGTAATCATAAAATTTATCTAGTAACTCTTTTCTAGGGCTCTATTACACCAACATTTAGCTAGGATAGCACTTTGGAGTAGGAAGAGAGATACACTCTCCAAAAACACAAAACACACAATAACATCTTGTGTTAGGGAGTGTTAAATTCCATTTGCAAGATCTTGTCCTGGGAAGCCCTTCTCACACAAGGGTCAAACACTAGGTCGCATTGATATTGGCAGAGTTATTCACCTTGCTTTGTTGATATTGGTGTAGAGATTGCATGTATTACGGGATCACTCATAGGTATACCCACAATATTGAATGGAAGCCTTTTGAGTTGATTTCGGGCTAAATACCCTACCCTTGCATGTGGATCGGACTGTCGACTGTCCCCCTAGGCTTTATTGTTGTTAGTGGTGACCTTAGTGGACTATCTTTCTAGGTTCTTACCCAAGGTGACTATGGAGGGGAAAGTCTTCACGGTACCTGGAATTGACGTTGATCAAACTCACTCGGGCTCCTTGGAGGGTATACCCACGATTATGTGTGGGAGCTTGCACCAGGGTGTAAGTCCGTTAAGCAGGTCGTCAGTGTAACTCTTCCACCCTAGCCCCACCCCTTCTCATCTCATTGTTGCGATGTTGGATTTCATCACCAACTAGTGGCTTCAAAATTAGAAGGTCTTGTTTGCTTGGTGATTTCTTCCTAGATTTTGTTTACTAGCGCGTGTTGTTTGTTTCTTGAAGTTGACCATAGGATTTTCTTCGTGAAGTTTTTCACTCGTTTACAATAGCTCCTCCATGTCGTTCACGTAGAATGCAGGGTTTATATCTAGAGCATCTGGACGTTTCTCAACCCTTGCCTACAAGTACACCTGAGGGCTCTCCTCGACAAAGTGAAGCCACAGTCGTCACCACACCACAAGTGGAACGAACTGACTCTCTAGAACGTTTTTGAATTAGAAACACTCAAGAAGACTTTGGACTTCACCCAGATTCCGAGAGACATTTTATGCGAGCAGACTCTTCCAGAGATTTAATTGTTGTGTATTTCGGATCTCCGAATGGACCCTTTCCCGGTATAGAAGGCCAAGATCCTATTTGGTCTACAGGTGTTTTCCGACGAGACCTTTTTGGTCCAGGTTCACCCGTGATTTCTGAAATTACTCCTCCTGTGATTTTCGAGATCTCTAATCTTGAGACAGTACCATTGACTATCGCTTATCACTTTACTCTCCCTACCGAAATGGCCCATCTTGCAATTACTACGAGTGTTTCAACCGAGTTACCTGCGGTTAGTCTTGCTCCCATCCACACACTATGCACGCCCAACGTTAATTTGACACTACCACCTGGATACTGTGCATTGAATGCTAGTGGTCCTTCTTCTTCTGGGTACTTTCTTCCCAGTTTTGTTCCAACACTCCCTCAATTTCCTTTTGGAGGACCTTCTTCATCTTCTACTAGCAATCCTAATCCTAGTGGTGCTATTCTGTCATTCACTCCAGCTTATCAATTTCTGGTTAGTGGCCAGTCTCACCAAGGTGGTATTACACAACCCCCTCTCAGTGGGAAAATTCCTTTTGGAACACAACCCCCAATTGGAACACCACCTTTGATGGGAGGACCAACCCTACCTTATGGGAAAAACATACCTCCGTCCTTGGCCCAATATTGGGATCAGTTGATACAAAATCCTCCTCAATCGACTGGGGGGAAGCAGTTTCCAACTATGTCCGTTACACCCCCTAGCATGGGCCAACCATATCCAGGTTCTTTTAATCCCATTTGGGGGGAAAATGCTCAAACTCAAGTCCTTGTTCCATGGTATAGTTCTATGAGCTACTATCCTCTCCAACCACCACCGAATATGCCTGGGTCTTCCCATTATATGCAGATTACATATGGTCCTACTGGTTTGCCAATAGGGCTTCCTCCCCAAAGCCACCAGTACCCGCAAGTGAATCGATAGTTACCCTTTCTTGCTACTTTGGATTTTCTGGATTTGTCAAGGATTTTAAATGATCCTATTCATCACTCTCCCCAATGGCCTGTTATCCCAGCCAAAATTCCATCAGACATTCCTAAATTCGACGGAAAAGTGGGAGAGGACCCAAATAATCACGTTATGACTTTTCACCTATGGTGTTCATCCAACTCGTTGATGGATGACTCTATTCGTTTACGTATTTTTCAACGAACCCTTACCGGTTCTGCTGCGAAGTGGTATATCGAATTTCCACAAGGTTTCTTCTCTGATTTCAACACCCTAGCTATGGCTTTCCTTACGCATTACCAGTTACCGATCTGTTATGATACCAGGACTGAGATTTTGACTTCCTTAAAACAGACTAAAGGCACTCATATATAAGATCATATCCATGAGTGGCGAAGGAGACGACGTCTCATTAAACTTGAGCTCCTTGATAAGTTATTGGCAGAATGGTTTACAAAATCATTTGTGAACGAAATTGGTAAGGACATTTCCATGGGTGGTGTTGTCACTGAAGAGCAGGCTATAAGTCGTGCTCAATATGTTGATCTCGTTTATTTGCAAGCGGGAACCCTTTACGATTTATTATCTGATTTACCTCGTCCTAATGCTTCCAACACTTCAACTATTCCAGTTGCCTCGCATGCGGATGATGGTGTGATTGGTACTTCTCAAACCCAATCACATTCCATTTCAAGCACAACCCC
>JZKD02S1673485.1:456431-473294 GCA_000966675.3 Picea glauca | reverse complement strand
ATTGTCATTTCGGCACTTTAGGAATCGACAATTCGGGAGTTGAGAGACCCAGAGGTTGGACGCTTGAGTTGCGAAAACTCGAAAGGGATTGTGGTCATATAAGGAAAGGTCATGTGGACCAAAGGTATAGCCCAGGGGGCTAAGAGAAGTTAAATTCATTTAGGCAAATCGACATATCGGAGTCGGGGGATCGAGAAGACTAAGGTTCTCAACAATGGGAGTCGCGAAACCCTGAAACCCAAAATTTCTATCAAGAAGAGATCAGGTATGTGTAGAAGCAGTGACAGGGGAAAAGGAAGGACCTGTGAATTTGGTTTTTAGCAGAGATTCTAGTGAGGAATCGAAAGAGCCACTTCAGCTCGAAGGTGAAATTATAATAATCCGTTAAGACTGGGAGGTCAATGTAGATATTGTGGCTGAGGCAGGAGCACAATGGGCTCCATCATTTGGTATCAGAGCCCAGGAAGGTTTCTTTGCTTTCTGTAGCAAGGAAAAGGAAGATTCACCATGCCACCAAGAAGAAGGGAAAGACAAACACCCGATCCGCTAGAGGAAAGGGAAATACCAATAAGAAGAGGTAGGTAGATGCCTGACCCAACCATGACAAGAGAAATGCATGATTTACATGCCAGACTTGAGGACATGGAGACAACACAGAGGTGAACAGTCGGTGTTGGGGATCTTAGTGATTCCGAAAGTGAAAATGAATTTGAACATGAAGAAGAAGAAATTTCAGTGGAAGATGCCGCAAATGAACGCTTGATTAGAGATGTCCAAGGATGGGTGCCAGGGAAAAAATGGACATCCCAGTTTATGAGGGAAACCTGGATGTTGAAGAGCTTCTAGACTGGATTAGAGCTCTAGACACTTATTTTGACTATGAAGATGTTGAGGAAGACAAGAAGATCAGACATGCTGTCACAAGATTGAAAGGACATGCAACATTGTGGTGGGATGAACTACAAGCTGATAGACGCTGCAAAGGCAAGCAGAAAATCAAGAGTTGGGATAGGATGATTGCAAAGATGAAGGCAAAATTCATTCCTAGGGATTACCAGATTACTCTGTTTAGAAGAATGCAAAATTTGAGACAGAACATGATGACAATGAAGGAATATATTGAAGAATTCTACAGATTGAACATCAGGGCAGGTCATCGGGAAAGCGATGATGAAAAAGTTGCTAGATACATGAATGGTCTGAGATACAACATTCAGGATGAGATGAGCATGATGACCATCCAAATGATGGAAGATGCTTATCAGATGGCTCTAAAGGCTGAAGAGAAGCTGAGCCGAAAGCAGGGTCAAAGAGGCCAAGGCAAAAGTCAGCCCAAAGGTAAATCAGTTGCCCAGGATAAAAATCAGAAATCTAAGGAGGACTGGAAGAAACCTCAGACTCGAACTGAGAGAGGTGGAAGCTCACAGTGAGGGAAATATGCTGAACAAGGAGGGAAGCATACCAAATAGAGAGGATATTATGCTGATAATAATATTTTTCCTCGTACTAGAGGTAGAGGAAGAGGAAGAGGTGTAGTAATAAAGTGCTTCACATGTGGAAAGAATGGACACAAATCTTATTGATGTCCAGATAAGAAGAAAGAAGGTAGTGAGGCTCTTATTTCTGAAGCACAAAGACAAAATGTTGAGGCAGAAGATGTTGAAGGTGGAAGATCACTGATGATGCAAAAAATTCTCTTGACACCAGAGAAGGAGGTGGAGGGTTCGGTCCAAAGAAACAGTCTTTTTCAAACTGCTTGCAAAACCAAGGACAATGTATGCAAGGTCATTGTGGACAGTGGTAGCATGGATAATCTCGTTTCTATAGAGATGGTAGAAAAGCTGGAGCTAGAGACGATTGAACATCCAAGTCCATATAGAGTTTCATGGCTACAAAAAGGACATTAGGTAAATGTCACTAAGCAATGTTTAGTTGAATTTAAGATAGGAGGATATAATGATAAGATACTCTGGGATGTTATTCCCATGGATGTTTGTCATCTATTGCTGGGTAGATCATGGCAATATGACAGAAATGTGACTCATGATGGGAGGATGAACACATACACCCTAGAGAACAATGGGAGAACTCACATGTTGCTTCCAATCAAAGATAAGGAGGTAAAACCTAAAGTAAGCAACACTATACTTCTCATGAACGGGAAGGAACTTCTTACAGAGGTTAAGAAGAAGGAGGAACCACAATTCATTGTGGTCAGGAAGCCAACGATTGTTTTAACTAGCACAAGGGTAGATGATTTACCATAAGAGGTTCAGGAACTGTTGGAAGAGTTTGCTGACATAGTAGTGGACGAACTACCTCATTCATTTCCACCAATCAGAAGTGCGAGTCATCGTATTGATCTCATACTTGGAGATAGTTTACCAAACAAAGCAATGTACAGATTAACACTACAGGATAATGAAGAGGTCAAAAGACAAGTCCAGGATTTGTTGGACAAGGGGTTGGTTAGAGAAAGCTTGAGTCCATGTGCTGTTCCGACAGTACTCTATCCAAAGAAAGATGGAGGCTAGAGGATATGTACTGATTCAAGGGAAATCAACAAATATAACCATCAGGTACAGATTTCCATTGCCAAGGATGGATGATCTGATGGATTGCTTAAGTGGAGCAATTTTTTTTTCGAAGATTGATTTGAAAAGTGGATATCACCAAATTCGTATGAGAGAAGGTGATGAATGGAAGACAACCTTCAAGACTAACGAAGGGTTGTATGAATGGCTAGTTATGTTGTTTGGTTTAATGAATGCACCAAGTACCTTCATGAGGTTGATGAATGAAGTCTTGAACGAATTCATCAGAAAATTTGTCATTGTGTATCTGGATGACATACTAATCTTCAGTAAAATAGAGGCAGAGCATCTAAAACACTTAGCTACAGTGATGAAAAGATTACAGCAAGAGAAGATACTGATAAACCTGGAGAAATCCTCATTCATGAAGACATAACTCATCTATTTGGGTTTTTTTATTTCTATAGATAAATTGAGGATGGATCCAGATAAGGTGGAGGTGATAAAAAATTGGCCATCACCGAAGAGCATATTTGAGGTGAGAAGTTTTCACGGATTGGCTAGTTTCTACCGAAAATTCATTAGGAATTTTAGTGGGATTAGTGCACCGATGATGGACACAGTGAAGAAGAGACACAAATATTTTCACTGGACATAAGAGGTTGAGAAGAGTTTTAATCTGTTGAAGAGAAAAATCATGGAACAACCAATCCTGGTGTTGCCTGATTTCCAAAAGACATTTCAAGTGAAATGCGATACAAGTGGATTTGCAATAAGGGCAGTCTTGAGTCAAAAAGACAGGCTGATAGCATACTTCAGTAAGAAGCTAAATGAAGCGAAGGTGAAATACTCCACGTATGACAAGGAGTTTTATGCTATTATTCATGCATTAAAGAAATGGAGACATTACTTGATCCTGAAGGAGTTTGTCTTATACAGTGACAATCATGCACTGCAATTTGTGACTCAACAAGAAAAGTTGAATCAAAGACATGTAAAATGGGTTGAATACATGCAGAATTTTACTTTTGTAATCAATCATATTTCTGGAACTGTTAATAAGGTTGTTGATGCTTTGAGCAGGAAATGTTTGTTGTTGTAGGAGTTCAGAGTTAAAACACTGGGTTTTGATGATCTCAAGAACATGTACAGAGATGATTCAGATTTTAAGGAGGCGTATGAAGCAGCTGAGAATCAAATTCTTAGGGACAGAAGTCAATGGACAGAATACATGATCCAATAAGGATTACTGTTGAAAGGTAATCAACTTTGTATTCCAAAATGCTCCATGAGGGAGAATTTGCTGAAGGAGAAACATAGTGGAGGATTAGCCAGACATTTCGGTCACGACAAGACATCCGCAAAATTGAATGAGTCATATTTTTGGTTGGGAATGTGAGCAGACATCAATAAATTCATGGACAAATGTAGAATTTGCCAGCATTCGAAGGGAAAGAGACAGAATGCAGGATTTTATCAACCATTGCCAATACTTGAGAAGTCGTGGGATGCAGTTAGCATGAATTTCATATTGGGGTTGCCAAGAACACAAAGAGGGTTTGAATCAATCTTTGTGGTGGTGGATAGATTTTCCAAGATGGCACACTTCATACCATGTCAGAAAACCAGTGACGCAACTCACATTGTGAATCTGTTTTTCAAATAAGTCATTCGACTTCACGGCTTACCAAGGAGCATAGTTTCGGATCAAGACACTAAGTTTGTGGGACACTTATGGAGAACCTTATGGAAAAAGCTGGTAACAAATTTATCATTCAGTTCATCTTATCATCCTCAGATGAATGGACAGACAGAAGTCATGAACAGGAGTCTATGAGACTTGCTGATAAGCTTGGTGACAGAACACCACAGCCAGTGGGACAACATATTACCACAGGCATAATTTGCTTATAATGATTCAATCAACAAAAGCACAGGACAAAGTCCATTTCAAATTGTTTATGGCATGCAACCAAGAGGAATTTCTGAACTGAGGAATTCAGAATAGATTGCGACTAGGAGTGCTAGTGCAGAAGATTTCGTAGAGGCAATGAAAGAACTTCACAGCCAGGTGAAGGAGCGGTTACAAAACTTGAGCCAAGAATATAAGCAGAGAGTAGATCAACATAGGAGACAACTTCAATTTGAGGTTGGTGATTTGATTCTGGCACATCTGAGAAAGGAAAGGTTCCCAAAGGGGACATATGACAAACTGAAGATGAAGAAGATCAGACCATGTAAGATCTTGAAGAAATTTGGGGCAAATGCTTATGAGATTGAATTACCTGATGGGATCGGAATTTCTCCAATATTCAATGTCTCATATTTGTACCCATACCAAACTGAGGAACCAGGAACAGGAAATGAACAACCAGAGGTCCAGTGGACAAAGAAGAAGCCTGTTGCAGAGAAGCCACAAATGGAAAGCATACTAGACAAAAGAGTTAGCAAGAAGACCAGAAGAAAACAATACTTCGAATACTTGGTCAAGTGGAAAGGACATCTAGTTGAAGATGCCAGCTGGGAGAATGAAGCAGAGATTCAAAAGCATGGACAGACCATGAGAGAGCTCATGGACAGGAGCCCATGAAAAATTTCAAGTGAGGGAGTATGATGCAGGAGCATCGCCAACGTCAAGCGAGCATGGGGCAAGTGCCAACACATTTTAGACACATGATAAATTGTTTAAAAACTTTTGAGGATGGATGCGCCAAACATAAATGTAATAGTTAAGGAGAGGCATACTTATAGATTGTAATCAGACCTTGAGTGACCCACTCTCATCTGAAGGACTAAGAAGGCATTTATGTTAGTAGGTAGCTTTGAATTCTGAGATTAGACAGTTTTAGGAGTGGAGGGAAAACATATATAGACACCCTCATTGTGTATTGTAGAAGAAGGATGCCAATTGAGAGCATAGTAGTGAAGAACATTACGAAGAGAAGAGCATACAGAGCTAGAATAGAGAAACTATGTTTGAAAAACTCCCATGTACAGAGATTTGAGTTAATAGAAGAAGACTTAATTCAGATTCATGGTGTTGTATTTGTTTCTTGTATGTGTATGCTGAATGGTATGTTCATGGTTTTACTCTTTCTGTTATACATTTTCTTTCTATGTTGTGTATGAATGACTTCAAGATTATATTTGAAGTCAGAGAGAGAAAGAGTTAGGAATTGAGTTTTAATTGTTTATCTCTCTGAGCGAGAGTTCCTGCAAGGAGTGCAGTTGAATTTTCCACAAGGAGTGCATTGACAAAAGGGTTCAGAGGTTTTGTCTCTGAAAACTCAGATAGGTTAGCTTTTGTTCTCATTTCCTCTGAAGGGTAGATTTGACGCAGGAGTCGTGCAAGGTGTGCATAAACCAAGCCCGAATCCAGGGTTTGAAACTTGAGAAACTATTGAAGGTTTTCCATAAGGAGTGCGTGCAGGAGTTCTTGAAAGACTCGAAGTCGTGGAAAACCCTCAGAAGGATTTGAACTTGAGAAGTCGCCGAAGGGAAGAGACGAACAGTCAAAATTATTCATAGAAAGTTTGCAAAATCCTGCTAGCCATCCAATCTGACAGAGAAGCAAGGAGGTTACGATTGTTTCCGGGGTTCAAGCTTAGTAGATCGTAAGCCATCGGATCCACACTTAGATACCCGTCAGTCGTGGGATCTGGCAGGAGTTGCACGGGGGTTAAACTCTCGCAAGCAGGGTGAAGGTCCCAAAAGACGTCGGGATATCAGAACTTCGGAATTCACGGTATCAAAAGTCTTGAGGAAAGGAGATTGGGTCACTTCATAGTCAAAATCCTGATTTTGATCTAGACCATCCATCTGTTGAGACACGTGGTGGAGATAAAAAACCCTTCAGTATTTCGGCTACCAAGGTTTTGAGTTGACAGAGAAACTGTGACATCGGGGAATTGCAAGTCGCGAAATACTGAGACTGAATCAGAATCATCTATTAGTTGAGACACATGGCGACGATCAAGGGCCTGTCAACATTTTGCATGTCAGGATTTCAGAGTTCAAGAGGACAGGAGGACATCGGTATTAGATTTCATGAAATCGAAAAATGATCAAGGACTGTCCATCATAGGAGGACGCGTGGTAGAAATCCGAGGATCCGGGAAAAAATTCCAATAGGAGAGTCCATCAGCATTTCGGGATTCGACGTTTCACGAATCCTGAAGACAGGAAGCATGCACATTTTAGAACCATGAAGTCTGAAGCCCTGATAAGGTGGAAAGCTCTGTTGTGAGGCCAGCTGATGTCAATTTCTTCATATCAGAGGATCGGGAATCAAAACTTTAGGATTTTCGAGGGAAAGAACCCATAAGCATTTGATTTATTGAAATCGTAGAGTGACGAGGACCGTCCATCTCGGGGGGGGATGCCTGGCAACAACCTAGGAGTTCGAGGGAAAATCTTGAAAGGCAAGGTCATTTCGACACTTCTGGAATCGACAATTTAAGAGTTGAGAGACCCAGAGGTCGGACGCTTGAGTCGCGAAAACCTGAAAGGGATTGCAGTCATATAAGGAAAGGTCATGTGGACCAAAGGTATAGCCCAGGGGGCTAAGCAAAGTTAAATTCGTTTAGGAAAATCAGCATATGGGAGATCGGGGGATTGAGAAGACTGAGGTTCTCAACAACGGGAATCGTGAAACCTCAAAACCTGAAATTTCTGTCGGGAAGAGATCAGGTATGCGCAAAAGCAGTGACAGGGGAAAAGGAAGGACCTGTGAATTTGGTTTTTAACAGAGATTCTAGTGAGGAATCGAAAGAGCCACTTCGGCTCAAAGGTGAAATTAGAACGATCCATTAAGACTGGGAGGTCAACGTAGATACTGTGGCTGAGGTAGGAGCACAATGGGCACTCGAAGGTGAAATTAGAACGATCCATTAAGATCGATAGGTCAGCGCAGATACTGTGGCCGAGGAAGGAGCACAGTGGGTGCCATCAAAGGGTGACTCCATTCCAAAATATCTCATGAAGTTTGTCCAATGTCAGGATGAGCTTGGAAGTGTGGGAATAATAGTTGTTGCTAATGATTTGGTGATCTTGGCTCTCCTAGGACTTCCCAAGAGTTGGCACAGTTATCAAGACTCTGTCAATGGAAGGGAAAAATTACCAGATTGGGAACGACTATGGTCGAATCTAGTGCAAGAGGAGTTCAGGTGGAACACCAGATATGGATCTTCATCAAAGCGTGATGATGAAGAGGATTATGCTTTGAATGCCAAGGCAAGGAAAGGGAAAGGGAAGAAATTCCATTCAAAATCCGAGTCTAAAGTCAAGAAGCTAGATTTGTCCAAAGTGAAGTGTTTTCACTGTCACAAACATGAGAATCTTGCTACTAACTATTTGTAGAAGAGGAAGAACAAGACGGTTGTTGGAGCTGCAACTGGTGAGGCTCTTGTCTTGCAATTTGAAATTGACTTCTCTTTGATCACATGCATGGCATCAAGTGCATCGGGATCGGTGTGGTATTTGGATAGTGGCGCTTCCTACCACATGACAGGAGATAAAGAGTCTTTCAGTGAATTGGAGGAGAAAGATCTCAGAATGCATATAGAGATGGGTGACGATGGAACATACAGTGCAACTGGTATTGGTACCATTACCTTTCAGAGGGAGTGAGGTAAACCATTTCAATTGAAAACTATTGTGTATGTTCCAGGCCTGAAGAAAAACCTGGTCTCAGTTGCAATGTTGGAGGAAAGAGGCTATGATGTTGTTTTTAGCGGTGGAAAAGTGTTCCTATGACATAAAGCAACGGGTCAAGTCAAGAAGATAGGGATTCAAGTTAATAATCTCTACATGCTGGAGGTAGATAGTTGTGGTGCCATGGTGGGCAAGGCAGAAAAAATGGTGAGCCAGGATGAGGGTGAATTATGGCACAGGTGATTGGGCCATCTTCATCATGGAGCCTTGAAGATCATGCAACAAATATCTACTGGACTTCCAATGGGAACACTTGCTCAGTTAGATCAATGCAAGGGGTGCATGCTGGGGAAATATGTAAAGTTCACCTTTCATGAAAAGGAGAACCATGCTACAATGATCTTGGAGAGAATTCACACAGATGTGTGTGGACCATTCTCAGTTGCTTCAACAACAAAACATAGGTATTATGTTATTTTTGTTGATGACTTTTCTTGTAAATGCTGGATATTCTTCATGCAGAAGAAATATCAAACATTCTCAAAGTTTTGTGAGTTTAAATCATTGGTGGAGAAAGATTCAGGGAAGCAAGTGAAAGTTCTAAGGAGCGATAATGGTGGAGAATACATCTCTAACGAATTCAAATACTTTTGTAGAAGAGAAGGAATTTGAAGACAACTCATAGCGCCTCATAACCCACAACAAAATGGGTTCGTAGAGAGAAAGAACAGAACGATCATGGGTGCAGCATGAGCGATGTTGCATGATCAGGGCCTAACAATGCATTTGTGGGCAGAAGCTTGCAATACTGTGGTTTATGTGCACAATCATTGTCCTCATAGGATACTTGGCATCAGTACACCTGATGAATTTTTCACTGGTAAGAAACCTTATGTTTCTCATTTTAAAATTTTTGGCTCATCTGTTTATGTGCATGTGACCAAGGATTCCAGGAAGAAGATGGAATCGACTGTTGAAGTTGGGATATTTTTGGGGTACATAGAAACACCCCATAATTATCATGTGTATTTTCCAAACAGTAAGATGATTGTTATGTGACAGAATATAAAATTCGACGAGGGGAAAGCCATGCGGTTGTCGCTTGAGAGGGAGCTAGACTTGCATGTAGAAGAGGAACTGTTGGTTCCCAAAGATGAGTCTCAAGATGTGGATCAACCACATGAGGAGGTTCATGGAGTGGAGGAAACCACCCATGTAGAGCCATCCATTAGAAATGGAAGAAAGCGCACCACGGAAGCTGACAGATTGAGACTAGATGTTGCATAGAATGTAGGAGCCCCAACTTCACAGCGCAGCCATAGACAGTCTCCTAATCGATTTGCTAGATACATGGCTCTCATGAGCAAATGTATTGTCATTGAACCATCTTACTTTTAGGAAGCAGTGCAGGACCCCACTTGGGTTGATTCTATGGTAGAAGAATATGACTCCATTGTCAAAAAAAATGCATGGGAAATTGTCCCAAGACCGGTCGACAAATCAGTGGTAGGTTCGAGATGGATCTACAAGGTAAAGAAATTTGCTGATGGGAGTGTGGAGAAATACAAGGTCGAGTTTCTGGCCTGAGGCTTCTCACAGATCGAGGGGATAGATTATGATGAGATCTTTGCACCTATCACAAGGTACTCTTCCATAAGATCCATCCTTTCACTCTCAGCAAAAATGGGCTGGTACATTCATCAGATGGATGTAAAAACTATGTTCCTCAATAAGATCATTGAGGAAGAAGTGTACATTGAACAACCAGAAGGTTTTGTGACCTTTGACAGGGAGTCACATGTGTGTATACTCAAGAGAGAAATGTATGGGCTGAAGTAAGCACCCTGTTGTTGGTACACTCAGATAGACAACTATTTCACTAGATTGGGATTCACCAAAAGTGAAGCAGATGCAAACCTATACCAAATTTTGGTGGAGGGTAATCTCTTACTCATTGTTCTTTATTTTGATGATTTAATACTGACTAGTGATGAGTAGTTGATAAACTCATGCAAGGATGACCTTGCAAAGGATTTTGAGATGAAGGATTTGGGTCTTCTTCATTATTTCCTTGGATTGGAAATATTGTAGCGAGATGGTGAAGTTTTTATGTCTCAAGGCAAGTATGCAAGGGAGATATTGGGTAAGTTTCACATGGAGGGCTGCAAACCCATGGATACTCCTCTTCTAGGAAACTGGAGGAAAGAGGATGCTACTTCTGGAGAGGTAGTGGATGCTACTGTCTATCGACAGTTAGTAGGTTTGCTAATGTATTTAGTGAACACGAGACTAGACATTTGCTATGCGGTTAACCAACTAAGTCAAGCGATGGTTAAGCCTACCAAACTCTTTTGGAAGGAGGGTAATCATGTCTTGAGATATATGAAGGGCACATTTGAGTATGGATTATGGTACAGACATATGGGTGAGGTGAAGTTGCATGGATTCACGGATGCAGATTGGGCGGGTAACCCAACATACAAAAATAACACATCAGCGGGGATGTTTAGTATCGGATCTACAGTTGTTTCTTGGTACAACAGGAAACAGAGATCCATGGCACTCAGTTCAGTGGAAGCAGAATACATGGAAGCAAGTCAAGTTGCATGTGAGGCTATCTGGATCAGAAGGATCTTGGTTGGTTTGTTTGGTTCTCATTTAGATATGACAGTGATTTATTTTGATAATCAGAGTTGCATTAAAATCTCGATTAATCTTGTGTTTCATGATAGATATAAGAATATATATATCCGATATCATCATCTCAGAGATTGTGTGTAGTGGAAGATCATGTTGCTTCAATAAATTCCTACGGAAGATCAGGATGCAGACATTTTGACGAAGGCACTCACCAGGAGCAAATTTGAATATCATAGAGACAGGATTGGGGTGAAGGATAATCCCTTTCTTGTTGAGAGGGAGTGTTGAAAAGTCAACAAGAAACATGTGTCTAATTTAATTTTCCCTTAAATAAATTGGATAATAAATATTAATCTATTATCTCATTTATAACTGAGTGATTTGGAGTTGTAACAGAATTATAATTGTAGTTAAGTGAGTTAAGATCAGTTGTACTAGTTGTAACTAAACTTGCACTAGTGAGAGTTTAGTGAATTAATTATTAATTAATTCACAATCAATGATCTCACATGCAACTGAAGGTTCACCACGGTTAACTACATACATGTTAGATCTAATGGAGACCCAGTTGAGATAACAGGTGAAAGGGATAGTTTGGCTATCAGTTGTGATTTGAGTGAAGTGCACTCATGCAATCACACATGCAGTGGATATGCTCATGAGCATGTGCAAACTAGGCAATTCAAATTCATTTTGTGAGCATTCTAATTACAGGGATTGTGCAGAGGAGGTAGGTTGTCTGGACACAAAGAATTGGCACATATGTTTGTTGATTTGTGTATGACAGTGTGAGACGATTGTATTGTACTGAGAGCTCTTATATTAGAGTTTTGTATGAGACTGTTTCATGATCCATGATATACATAATATATGATAGTGGGGTTTTTAGCTTTACGCTTTCCCAAAAAAACTTTTGTGTTATGTGTTCTTGATATTTCACTTTGTAATCGTGGTTTAATTTCCGCAAGAATATTAGTAGAAGCAATTATGTATTTAACAGTGGCATATAATTGTCAGATCAGGAGAATCACGAGAAATACATTAATTGTATTGAAATTTCTACAAGTAGTTCGTATGCATAAGAGAACTTTAATAGAGTAGACGCATGTGAAGATCAAATGAAGAAAATGATAGATCAATCTCAAATATTTTATACTCAAAACTCAGAGTTACAAAACACCGTCAAAACTGATCCCGAATTAGTTCTCTTGAGGTTTTTGAAAAAAAATATTAAAGTCTGTTACAAAGCTTTGAAATTAAAATGCATTTGTCTCGAGCACTAGGATTGGGGCTCTTCCGGTCGATAAAAGTAAATATAAACAAGAAGTGAGTTGTGGAGAGAAGATGGTGGGCAATGATAGAATAACAAGACCTAGAAAGAATATAGGAAGAAGTTATCAGATTGCAGTTAAACCTTTCTCGTCAAGGAAGCGGAGTAACTGGATGAAAAATTGATAAATAAAGCAAGATGTGATCAGCATACACTTACTATGATGGTATCTCTCTTCTTTTACTTGCTTGTTGCTATCCTTTTATTCTCCTCGTTGACGCTTATAGGAACCATCTCAAATGTTGTTTCTTGGCCTTATTTAGTTAATTTATCAATTGCCTTCTTAAACCAATATTCAATGTAACTTTTCATTGGTGCAACATTTATTTCATACCTAATTTTGATATTAAACAATTCACCTTCTAAATCTCTTAGGTCATGAGAAATTCCATGTATTGCCTCCTCAATATCTTGATTTTTCATAGAATAATCAACCAACCAATTATCTATCTCTTCTTCACCATATTCAATTATGTCATTAAATTTCTCAGCCGATAATCCTTTTAATATCTCCACTTGTTCATCAAATTGTTGCCTTGTCATAAACATTGAATTGAGAATTCACTTAGGATCTTGCAGCTCATCAATGCTTCCTGCCAAATCTATCTTTGTGAGTCTTCTAACTAATTATTATATTTTCACTATGGCTTCATTGCATGCTTGGACAATATTATTCAAATTCTTGATTTCTTTCCAATAGGCATTAAGTTGTTTATTTCGAATTGGAGAAGGCAGATCATCTTCCCTCCTTTTCAATTCTATCATGTTTGAGACTTTTATCCAAAATGGTAAAACAACATCTGTGTAGAATCCTTCTTCATTATTTAAATCAACTTGGAGATATTCATGAAATGCATGTTCCCTTGAACCGAAAGAAACAATATTTTTTTATACCTCCCATGATTCTATTATCAATGACATTCTCTTTTTAATATTTTTCTCAACATAACTTCAGACCGTTGTGAGAAAAATTGAAGATCCCTTTAATTTAATACTGGGTGTAGTTGGTTTAACCATCGTCAAAGGACTCGCCAGGATTGGAAGAGGCATCAAGGAAATTTCCAATTCTTTGATATTCTCCTTTAATTTGGCATTCTCAGCCTCTAAACCATCAATAGAGTCGTCGAGTGCATCCCCGGTTGCCCTATGGATTTTGGAAATATGGGACATTTGCATATACTTCAGGTCGAACTCTGAGTGGGCCTTTCCCTTTTTATTCTTCTAGTCACTTCTTTCTACAATCAACTTTTTAGATTCTTTATCAAAAACAACACTTTGAAAAGTGAAGGATTCTTCTTCACTAAAGTTCTCATTTCTAATGACTTCCAATAAAGAATCTTGTTGAACCATATTTTCCAGTTGTTCTATTGCAGGAAATATTTTTTCAATATCTGCTTCTAGTTCCATATCCTCCAAAGAAAATCTTTGGATGTCATTTTCTATAAGATTATCTTCTTCCTCTTGCACTGATTTTTTTATTTTCTTTCTCACGGGAAACTTGTGTGAACTCTCAATTTTTCCAGGGAGAGGATTCTTCTCTCCCCCTCCACTGGAATTACTATTGACAATCTTTTTAATTGGGTGGGTCGTTGGAGCACTACTCCTGGATTTAATATTCTTGGGAGTAACAACTGGAGATTGATCACTTCTTTCACTATGACCTTTTCCCCTTTTCTTGTAAAGATCATTACTTCTAAGTAATGTTTCCAAATCTCCAACATTATGTACATGAGTGCTTGGGATGTTAGTGTTACCCTCTTCTTCTTCGTTCAAGACAGTTTGAATGAAAGAGTTATTGAACCCCACTAAAAGCATATGTCCAATAAAGATTTTGTTCGGACCAAAACCTTTTATCTTTTCAGCATACTTTAAACTCACATTGTTAAAATGATTTCCAAATTCGTCAATTTTATTTATATTTCTGAACATGAACTCTCCAATCTTCCATGGTAGGGGAATAAATTATTTTTTCCTTTTTCATGGAAAAAATGTAGCCATAATTTATATTTCCTTGACACCTTTGTAATAAATAATTTATCAGATACATGATATGGGAGAAAAGAAAGATTCTCTTTTGAGCAAAATATCCTTATGATACCGTGATTCTCCAATTTTTCTATTATCTCTTTTTTCTCTAAAAATATGGTAGCTTGATCAGATATCCTTGGAGTGTTTTTTTCCAACAAAATATTTTTGAAGACTGAAACAAAATTATTATAAACTTCATAGAAAAACAAAGGGGTATTATGCCTCCATAATTCCTGATACCAAAAGGTAACTGGATCTATTTCACAATTCACCCTCTTTCTGATGGTTAAATTTGGAAATTAACAACAATGCACAATAGAAAATATCAAATAAGAGGCCATAAAGAATCTTTTGTCTTCTTTATAGTGTGATAATTGGGACGAGATTTCGATAGAAATGAGTTTTCCCCAATAAAAAATGTCATGTTCCTGTACTGTAAAATACATAATATATAAAATCATGCAAGAGATAGAAGCAATTTTTTCCTGACCTGTCAACCTAGTAAATAGCCATGCAATTTCTCGATAGGGTTTTTTTAAAGACTCAACCTGGATTCTGGTTATGTATGTTGGGATAGATGCAAGATTCTCCAAATATTTTGGCAAGAGGTCAAGCCCATTGTTATATTTCTTCAATAATTCTCTGCAATATTCACCTTTGAAAGTAAGAGTCATCTCTGGCAGCTTTAACATCTTGCGAAAAACTTGAGGTGAAAGAGAAATCGGAGAATGATCCAAGAGTTGTATAATTCTTTGACTTGGTACGTACTTGTCTACACACCATGCAACAATTTCCTTACAATCCAAAACCTCAATAACACACCCATCCCGAGCGATTCCAGATGCCCAAATTGCATCTTTCTGTGCAGGAAGAGAGGAATAATACAAATATGCTCTTGACCACTAGAAGTTATGGTCTTCACGACCAAATATATTCATAGTATCACCAAACAAATGTTGTCTAGTTGATGCTACCAAAGGTTGACGGGACTATTTCTTCAGCTGAATAATAATCTCAAATAAATATTTTCAGAAAGATAATGATAATTCAATCCCCAAGAAAATGAATATTTAATGAGTAATTCCTCAATCCTTTTGCCATTAATGACAATATTTTCTAGGCCTGCACAATAATTGTTAGCATTAAATAATACTTAATGTGTATGGGAAAAAGTAACAAAATGGTGGGGACAGACGAGAGAGAATTTGAATATAAAATTTTCATGAACCTGCCAACTCGAGAACCTGTGAATCCGTGGTTGTATAGATGATCAAAAATATACTAAATGTTGAGGAATGGTCGATCGGACTCACATGCAAGAGGAATGAGATACTTTGGAGCTCGACACCCATGACAAGGTTGACGGTCAAAATGTAGATCACGGAACTTGGGGTGCAAAGTGAAGGTCATGGAAAATGGAGATTGAGGGCTCTAACTCGCGAACCTGTGAAACTAAAAAAATGGCTAAGTGTTAAAACAAAATTATGAAATAAGAAAGTGGGTGGAAATGAAGGCCCTCCAACCCATGAACTTGCTAACCTATGAAACTGAAATATGACTAAGTATAGTAACCAGAAATGGAGAAAAGAAGGGATAAAAGAAAAAGGGAATAAGGGGAGGTGTAGACGAGGGAAAAGAAATGGAGTAAAGAAGTAGGGAAAATAGAATGTGGAAGGAAAACAAGGAAGCACAAAATTTTCTCAACAAGCCTTAGCCATTGAAACAGAGCTACCAACCATTCTATCCCAAAGAGAGAGCAAAGAATGATAACAAGGTATTGGGTACCCTCAATATGATCCATCGAAGATGGATTTTTGTTAGAACTGAGAAATTAGGATAAGGAACCTATATGTAGTTGTACATCCCCTTTAGGTTAAATAAAAGATTTTTATGACTGAACAAGTGAAGGATTTTTGTTAGGATTGAGAAATTAGGATAAGGAACCTATATGTAGTTGTACATCCCCTATAGGCTAAAGAAATGATTTTCTGGACTGAACAAGAAATGGAACCATCTAGTGCACTTAGTTTCGTTCCCTTCCCTTGGTTATAATGAAGGATCATTCTCGTTGCATATTATTGGCTAATTCTTGATGCACATTATTCTCTCCTGATTGAATGCGACCTCTATTCAAAGGTTGAAGGAAAAAAAGAACCTTACTTCCATCTGCTCAAGTGTATTATTTTCTTCCATACAAGAGTGATCCAAGTGGATATCGGTGGCCACCCACCTTTTCCAACTGGCTCAAAACAGTTTTCTGGCAATTTTGGCAATTTACTATTTTTAGCAGGTTTTAACTTTTAGGGCCATTTTGAGGGCCCAAATGAAGGTTTTTTGAGATTGAGGTTCTTAATGATATATAAAGGCATGATTGAGCCCCCAAAATACATCTCCTCGACGATACCTTTCCAACGATATATTATACACCTAAAACGGAGATCATATGAGAAAGTTACGACCCCGAGAAGTTGATGTACTAACTTACCCAAACGGGGCCCACATGACTGTTGGCGCTTCATCTCCTAGGGTTAGGTTTTTGGATGTCTAGGGTTTTTGGAATTCCTGTTTATTGTAAAAGGGCCTTTAGAGCCTCATTGTAATCATCTTCTTGCGAATGCGAGTAGCCATCACATCTCTTCTCAGAGATAAGCTGCCACCATTCTAGCGAGTCTTTCACTC
>JZKD02S1673485.1:425676-441138 GCA_000966675.3 Picea glauca | reverse complement strand
AATAAATTATTAAACAAAAACAAATTATTAAATAAAAAATTCTTTGAAAAGAAGTTATTAGATAACACAAAATTTTTTCAATTAAAAAAGTTTTGGAAATTCCCAATAAACCTTAATTATTTTCCATAAAACATAAATTATGATTTATAAAACATAAGATTAAAAAATCTTAAAATTATTTTTTATTTAATATATTAAAAATAAAGTTAAAAAGATTTTAAAATTTATAAAGATAATTATTCTTCAACACTCCTTCAACAAACCCATCATATCGTTTAGAAAATCAACAACATTTCACTAATTTATTCATAAAAATACTTAGAATGTCATGTTAAGTGAATATCAATTTTTTTATTTAATTCTTATCTAAAAAAAATTAATTAACATAAGATTATGTATTTAAATTTTCATTAATTAGGTCCACAGGGGTTTGGTCTAGTGGTCAGCGGATGTACTATTAAGGCATTTATTTTGTTACGCATGTTACAAGTTCAAACCTCGATTTATCTAGAAGCGTGCTTACAGGCTATGCGATTCTCCATAGGGTTTATAAGGTAGCCGATGGATTCAACCCCGTGTCATGTGAGTATGATACTGCCACCGCTGCCGATTCCCCTAGTCATAAAAAAAACAAAAAAAAAATCCATTAATGAAATAATATTTATTATTTTTTGTCTATTTTAATATATTGTTCGTTTTGATGTTAATGTGAAAACTGTCATGACCCTATAGGACACTTGATCAAATCTTGTGATCGTTCACCTCCTAAGGGCGTTCAACATCGCGACGATTCTTACTTGGTTTCTTGGAACACCAAAAATACTTCATTCGGACTACACCTCTTCACCTAGATCATATCCATAATCCATTCTAGGATACCGACGAGTCGCACTCCTACTCTAGTGCAACTCTTTCTTACTTAGACAATTGTTAACACAGTTTAATACTTAGTCTTATTTATGCATACATCCATGAACATGATAATCTAAGAGAATAATTGTGGAACAAACAAAGACAAACAAATAAATAGTGTGGGTGACACAAACCATGCCTAAAACCTGACTAAGTTTTTGTTATTGTGAAACAGTAACAATATGAGCTCTATTGGCTCGGTTTACAACATGGCAGAGTCAAACGAATCACCTCACCTCACCAATACACTCAATAAATAGATTTGTCCCACCAAGATTCTTTGTCACATTCATCTCCACAATCGCCTACGGTGCACCTTAGACATGCCTATAACTGTAGACTTGTTTTCCCTTTGTTTCCACAAACTTTCACCAAGCTAACACATATTTCGGTTATGCCTCACACATGCCTCCTATAGACCTGCATTTCCAGACTTCCCCAAAACCTCCCAAAGCATCCAACTCTTGGCTACTTGTCTTCCATCTTGACAATTGTGCCTTAGTTCATTGCCTCAGACTTGTCCTCTCCAAATCCTTGCCAAAAATTCTCTATGCCTTCCTTTGGTTGCACGCCCTTGCTTTTATATGAACTACAAGGATCATTTGTGTGAAACATCATGTCTCTTCGAGGTTTCATGCCCCTTCATGAACCCACACTCAAACGACTCATCTCACCCCCTTTGTGGACTTAGTGCGCCCATCCAAGCCCATGCACCCATCAACCATTTGTCTCTTGGATTGGCCTGCCCCATCCTTGGGCACACACCCCTTTCCGTGTGTGCTCTTTCTTTTCGATTGTTGTAATGCCCCTCATTTTACAAATTTAAACATTTAATTTCTTTCTAGTCTATCTTAAAATTGATATTGTGAAAGTTATTGGAAAAAGAGTTATGTGGAACTATGTCATCATAAACATTGATGAGGAATATTTTGTAACTTTTGTTTTTTATTTTATTTAATTAACAAGAGACAAACCAATTAGGGAATCCAATTACAAAGAGTAAATCATTATTCCATGGAGGAGTGAAAAGGATGAAACCACCAGAGTGAATTGTTGTCCATGGGACAAGTGGAACCCTACTCCCAAATGTGTGGGATGTGAGGGAGAAAGCTAGCACAAAAGTTGCCCATGAAGATTCCCTAGGGTTAGGGATGAGATCAACTTGACAAGACCTAAACAAAGCTATCAATAAAAGTATGTTATGAGGCAAGACACTGTTGATTACTTTTGAGTACTTGTGAAGAAAAGAGTTTGATGGTTAAGTGAAGAACTAAACTCAAAGAAATATGGGAAAGTTTATACAACTTCCAATCCCCATGTAATAATGATTTAGGCTCGGGTGTGACAAGGAGAAGTATATTTGACTATCCATATATATGGTTGGGAGGAACTGGTTCTATACTTAGTTTGTTTCCCAGCTATTGAAACATGCTCATATATGTTCTCTTATTTTATTTATCTTTATTTACTAATGATTGACCAATATTACAATACATAATGTCTGCAAAATCTACAGTATTTATTTATAACTAAATGTATATCGTGTTCTATTTATTATTGAACTATTTGCAACAAGAAACATTAACATGCTTGTAGAATGATATTTTTTTGTGGCTTGTCTATTACTTATCAGAACAACAAGGAATATATAGAACAACAGTGAATATATAGAGGAGTTTGTAGAATGCTATCTTCTGTGAAAAAATTATTATTTATATATTGCAGAGGAGTTTGTAGAATGCTATCTTCTATGAAAAGTTTATTATTTATATATTGCAGTGAGAAAGAAATACACATAGTTTATCTTTTCTTTTCAAATAGGTTTAATTATCCAGAAGAAGAAGACAATATTGGTTGGAAACAAAAAGAACCCATTTTGCACACAATAAAGATGTTACAAACTTGTTTATATGTATTATACATTTATGTATGTTGGTGTTTATTGAAGTGATTTAAAAATAGTTTCCTCAAGAGGATATATGAATGCACTTCAGATAACATATATTACAACATGCAATCTGAATAATGTCTTAAACCCAAAATTAAACTAGAACCATGATGACACATGCATGATTCATAACGACCATTTCTGATGCAGAAGCATCCACACCTCATCAAGCGAGCCAGTGCATGGAGAAAGAAAAGAACAGCTGGATAGCGCCAGCACACATATTTTGAAATACTTTGGAGAGTTGTTGTGCCGCCATTTAAATGAAGGCATTCATAAAAGAGCACTTGTATTGTATTATAGATAAGAAGGCATTTAATAGTTTTAATGCTGGTAGATAGAATTTAATTGTAGATTTGATAGTTTTAGAATTCGAGAGGGCAAACAGAATATAGGCACCCTCCCTTTGAACATTGTATTAGGATTCAGCATTCATACAGGAGCAAGAAGAGAGCAAGCAGAGAACTTGTGAGCAAAATCCCCATGTACAGATATTGAATTAATAGGAAAGCTTTGATTCAATTCCATGGCTGTGATTATTCTCTGTGTGTTGTTGATATTATGTTGTTGCATATTTGCTTCTTGTTATGCCTTTGTTTTATATGTTGTGTATGTGATTTCATGGTAGATTTGAAATCTGAGAGATTGAGAGAATAAGTTTCAATTGTTTCTCTGTCTGAGCCAGGAGATTCCTGCATAGAGTGCAGTTGAATTCCTCCGCTTAGAGAGCGTCGAGGAGGCCAGACAGTTGAACCCTTATTCTCATCTACCCAGATTTGTATTGGGTTATCAGAGCCGTGCAAGAGAGGTACAGGCCGAGCTTGGAGTCTCAGTTGAAGTCTGAGCACAGGAAGACTATTTTTTCTGTGGCTGTGAGGGCACAGGACCGGAAAAAAAAAAAGAGACCCAACACTTAGAGAGTGATTGGACGTGAGCGCGAGGAGTGCGCCAACCTTCAGTTGCAGGAGTGGGAGGAATTAAGCTCAGGAGGAAAAGGACCAGGAGAAGTTCCGAGTAGGAAAAACTTCGGAGCGAAGGATCCCTCAAGAGGAAGAGAATCGACAACTTGAAATCGCTGTGGAGAATCACGAAATCCCGACAATCGTCAGATCATGGAGAAGCTGCGGGGAGGTTAACCCGTAGGCGCAGGAAGGATCAAAGTCCATCGAGGTTCGGCGTTCAACGGTTGGCGAGATAAGAGTTTTATACCCGTCGAAATCGCGAATAGCGATTTCCTGAATTGGCAGGAGCCGTTGATTTCCACTGGACAAGTGGCGCGAGATCCCGAGGAGTCGGGGATTTGGCGCTCGGGTGTTTTGACAACAGGGAAACTTACATCGTGGATCCGCGATCCACGAAGGTCCCGAAGTGACGTGGCAACGTGGGACACCGGGAGTGAGTGGAGTACAGGTGGCTTCACATCGGAGGATCAGTACATCGGCACTCGGGGTTTGGAAACCCAGGACGTTGACATCATAGGTAGCGATATCCCGATAGGGAAATCCCCGACGAAAGGAAGTGTTGACCGTTGACATCGGGGATCGGGGTTCAAAGTTTCAAATTGCACGAGAAGTGCACACAGGGCTCGCGATAGCGCGAACGCCGATTTCTCGATTTGCTGAAGGGGAGATCGCCGAGGAGTGTCCTGTGGGTGACGAGAACTCCCGAGAGGAGTTGGAAGAGCTATTGACTCTTCGGTCCATGTGAGAGAAGGTCCTGGTGGAGTGGCTTGCCGTCGAGGGCAGGTAGCGGTGTGGTATCAGAGCGGGGATGTATTTTTCTTTCTGTAGCAGAAGAGGAGCAGAAGCGGATACACAATGACGCCGAGAAGAGAGAGGCAATCACCTGATCGTGAAGACAGGGACACCCGAAGAAGGGGTAGACCAGCAGGGAACCCAGAAATGGAACGCCAAATACAATATCTCAGGGCGAGACTCGAAGAGATGGAGACCACCCAAAGGAGTGGAGTTGGCGTTGGAGAGTTCAGTGATTCCGAGGTAGAAGAGGAAGCTAGACACGATGTTGAAGAAGTCACAACAGAAGATGCTTCAACTAAACGGTTGATTAGAGCCATCTCCAGAATGAGTTCTAAAACGAAGATGGACATTCCCGTCTATGAGGGAAGCCTGAATGCTGAAGATTTGCTGGATTAGATCTGAGCACTCGACACCTACTTCGATTATGAGGATATAGAAGAGGACAAGAAGGTGAGGCATGCTGTTACAAAATTAAAAGGACATGCAGCCTTATGGTGGGACAAGTTGCAGGCTGACAAGCCCTGCAAAGGTAAACAGAAGATCAAGAACTGGGACAGGATGATCGCTAAGATGAAAGTGAAGTTCATCCCCAGAGACTACCAGATCACACTGTTCAGGTGCATGCAGAACCTGAGGCAGAAGATGATGACGGTGAAGGAGTACACCGAAGAATTTTACAGGCTCAACATTCGGGCAGGTCATCAGGAGAGTGATGACAAGAAGGTGGAAAGATACCTGAATGGATTGAGGTATGACATTTAGGACGAGCTAAGCATGGTTACCATCCAGACAGTTGAGGATGTGTACCAGATGGCTTTAAAAGCCAAAGAGAAGATGAGCCGCAAGCAGGGACAGCGAGGGCGAGGCAGGAGCCAGCCCAGAGGCAAGGTTGTTGCCCAAGAAAGAACTTAGAAGCCCAAGGAGGATTGGAAGAGGCCTCAGGGAAAGGCTGAAAAAGGTGGAACCTCACAGCAGAGGCAACAATATGCTGAGCCGAGGAGACAGCAAGCTGATCAACAAGGAGATTATGTTGACGTGAACGCATTTCCTCGTACCCGAGGTCGAGGAAGAGGCTGAGGAGGAGTGATCACATGTTTTACATGTGGAAAATATGGACACAAAGCCATGGACTGTCCAGACAGGAGGATGGACAGAGGAAAAGCTCACGTCGCTGAGGCGCAGAGGCGTGATGTGGAGGATGAAGACACTGGAAGTGGGAAGTCACTGACAGTGCACAAAGTTCTCTTGAAACCTGAGAAAGAGGTGGAGGACATAGTGCAAAGATGCAGACTGTTCAGGACCACGTGCAAGACCAAGGGCTGGAAATGCAAGGTCATCGTGGACAGCGGAAGCACAGACAATCTCATTTCAACTGAGATGGTGGAGAGATTGGCGCTGGAGACAACCAGACACCCGAGTCCATACAAGGTATCATGGCTGCAGAAAGGACACCAGGTAAGTGTTACAAAACAATGCTTAGTTAATTTTAAGATGGGAGAATATAGGGATGAAATTATGTGTGATGTCATTCCCATGGATGTCTATCATGTATTATTGGGGAGACCATGGAAATATGACAAAAATGTTGTTCATGATGGGAGGATGAACACATACACCTTGGAGAAGGATGGAAAAGCGCATACGTTGCTTCCGATAAAGGATAAGGAAGTGAAACTGGAAGTAACCAGCACAATACTTCTCATGAGTGGGAAGGAGCTTCTCACAGAGATGGAGAAAAATGAAGATCCACAATTCTTTGTTGTCAGGAAGCCGAGAATTGTCCTGACAAGCACAAGAGTGGATGACTTGCTGGAGGAAATTCAGGAACTACTGGGAGAGTTTGCTGATATCATCGTGGACGAACTACCTCGTTCGTTGCCACCAGTGTGGAGTGTGAGTCACCACATTGACCTCATACCCGGGGCAAGCTTACCAAACAAGGCAGCATACAGGTTGACACCTCAGGAGAACGAGGAGGTCAAAAGGCAGGTACAGGACTTGCTGGATAAGGGACTGGTCAGAGAAAGTCTTAGTCCATGTGCTATTCCAACAGTACTAAGTCCAAAGAAGGATGGAGGCTGGAGGATGTGTACAGACTCCAGGGCGATAAACAAAACCATCATCAGATATAGATTTCCACTGCCGATAATGGACGATCTGATGGATTGCCTAAGTGGGGCAAATTATTTTTCAAAGATTGACCTCAAGAGCGGATATCATCAGATCCGGATGAGAGAAGGAGATGAATGGAAGACGACATTCAAGACAAACGAGGGTTTGTACGAATGGCTGGTTATGCCGTTTGGGTTGACAAACGCGCCAAGCACATTTATGCAGCTAATGAATGAAGTCCTGTGGGAATTCATTGGCAAATTTGTGGAAATACCTCACTCATAAAAAGTTTTAAAAAGACACCAAAATAGTGATGATCCTTGCATAATGGCTTGGGATCATTACACAGAGCCAGTAAACTAGGGACGCAGGAAATCCTTCACGCCCTGAAAACCTTGAATTATCCCTAAGGTTTAATGGGATGATCCCAAACCAGACAGAAGCAGTTGCGCCAGAAAGATCACATATAGCAGCACCAGAGCAGCCTAGGAGGGAATAGTAGAAGATGTCATCAGTCGGGCAGAGGCATATACAAAGGAAAGAATAATGGAGGCTAGAAGCTCGAGTCATCCACCATAGCGGAAGGGAAAGTAGCCAGTAGCAAGATCACTGCATAGGCAGGCTACAACAACCATCGTCTTACCACACATTCTGGAAGGGGTGCATATCATGGCTAACCTGTTAGGCTATTTCAAAAAACTACGGTACTTGGATCACGATGTGACCAACAAGGAAAATTTTCTGGAGTTTTCAAAGCAAGTTTACCTGGATATCATCGATATAGGACCCTTCGGTGAACCAATTGTCCAACTAAAGTAGTGGGTAGCCGGACTGGCCAACACCAAGATTCTAAGCCTATTGGAGATCCCGCACTTTGGGAGGGGTCATGACGTAAACAACTGCGTCAAGAAGCTGATGGAAGTTACCCACGGAGGATACCTATGGGTGGAAGAGCATGTCTCGATAGACGTAGAGCTCATTATGTATATTACAGGGCTGCCATCTTGGGGGGGACACTATCATAGTTCCTCGATGAAAAAACGAAGGAGAAGGCACTGATTGAGAAAATAAAGAAGACATATGGCACAGAAAGAGGGTCACACAAAATCATTATTAAGTGCATCAGTGACACCACAACCAGGTTGGCCACAAAAATCATGGCATGCAAGTTGCTCAGGAAGTGGTGCAAGGAGGAAGTCCATGTCGGGGTCATTGCAGCTACAACATAGTGTGCGAATGGCACTATAATTAGATGGGCCCCGTACTTGTTAAATTTGTTCCTTGAAGATTGCAAGGACGTGCAAGACCTGGGGACAGAGTTCCACTACTCTTGGCTACTCATCCTAATCACCTTGGTCAGATGGAGGGAGCCTAAATATACATACTTTTGAGAGTGATCTACTCATTGTCACGCAACACGATACCTATCATTGGGGAGCACTTCAAATCCCAAAAACAAAAGTGCAAATGCAGGCATGTTCGCAGGGTATTACAATGACCTGCATGAAATCATTGCGAACACTTTGTGGGTTACACCAGAAGTGGTCTCGCAATATCAAGGCATATCCAAATTTAAAGCGACCAGGCATGCAGTATGGATCCAAGCATGAAAGGATCCCGAGAAGGAATGGATACAACTGCAATACTGTGTCAAGGAAGAGGACGTAGAAATGGCCATCAAGGATTGGAAAGATGACTGGAGAGTTCTAGTATTGAATCAGGAGATGCCCATGGAGGAGGTTGATGCAGGGCAAGAGAAGACACTTACAAGAGACAAAACGATGCCCATGAAGCCAAATCTAGGTCAGAATTTGATGCAATAGAAGAAAGGGGGTGCACCAAAGAAAGGTACCCAGGTAGGGAAGAAGAAAAACACCCAGGCACAGCAGGAACAGGAAAAAGAGATTGAGACAACACATGGGACCACATCGAGTTCTACTCAATAGGAACAAAGCCAGACTAGGAGGTCGATCATACACACTGGGTGTGCACGCAAGAAATCTAAGGCACACAAAACACCACCGGAATATACAATCACTAAGGACGACACAGACCTCATGGCCCAAATGGACCAGGACCAAACAACAGAGGATTTTGAAGAAGCCAAGTGCCAAAGGGATAGGATCCAGGAAGAGATGATCTACATGAGACAACTCCTAGAGGAGATAGTAGAAACGCATATGGTGATCAAAGGAATATATTCAGTCCCTGCAGCATCAAAAGCAAGAGCCAAGGCTGTGTCGAGCGAACAAGATATGATCTAGACAGTAGCACATGCAAGCTCAACTTTTTACGTTACACCCATCAGCTACACATGGATAAAATTGTGGGTCAGCTACCCTTGAAATATATGGCACAAATATAATTGGTAATGGGGTGGATACCAGCCAAGGAATTATATAAATTGCAAGTCAGTGTCACACAAGAGGTACAATCGTTTGCATGCATGGACGCAACATAACTGCAACAGACAAAGGACATCAGAGAAGAGTTGGAGTTGGTGCTCGAGCAGGTCAAGCTCGAGACCAAGGATGAAAAATATCGCATGGATAGGCTCGAGCAGGGATTGGATGTAGCCTATGAAAGAATTCCAAAGGGCACGCAAACAACAGATCCCATGAGGACATATAAAATTGATCAGATTATGTAAACAATCGATCAATACAGGCAGGAGATCAAGAACCTCTAGGAACAACTCATCCCTACCACTCCCTTGGAGGTAAAGGAGAAAAGGAAGCAAGAATCAATAACGTAGATGGAGGAAATGGAATGACAAGTTAGCGCAGCTGTCGACTTGTTTGATAAAGCATCACAACTATGGACAAAGATGGAGGAGGATCAACAGGTCTAGCAGTGGGACCAAGAAGAGGAGAAGATAAGCGCAACTATCCAGGACCTTAAGCATAGGAAGAATATGATGCAGACCACTGAATGCCTCAAATGAGTACAAGATATGAAGAAGTTTCAAGTAGAACTCATAGCCACGTAGACACAGAAGAAGGAGCGACAAGATCAAATGGAACCTCTCCAAGAGATGGCAGTTGAGGTCATTGCGCAAGCAGAAGAGAAAAATAAGAACATGACACAAACTCAGGCAGAGTGTGCAGAGATGAGCAATGAGGAGATTACAACGCAAGTATTGGATGTGCTTAGAGAAATGGCCAGGCAGGTTCAAACACAAGAAAGGGAACTCATGGAGAAGTTCCAAACCCTAGCGAGAGTTGTTGAAGAAGAGCACAAAGTTTAGGTGGCTTGGGGCAAGCCACATGTCAATGTTGGGGGCCTGTTGGATGCATGCCTAGTCAAGAGGAAAAGATATTTTTGGGAAGAGAACCATGAAAGGAGAAAAGGACAAATGGAAGGGAAAGCAACACGTGTAAGGGAAGCAGGTGAGGCATACATGCAAGGAAGAAATAATGACTCTAGGTTTAGATTTTTTGTAATGTATTGTAATTGTTGATGAGCCAAGAATATAAATAGTTAGTACTTAGAGGAAGAAAGGGTCTGACCAAGGAAGAGAGAGTTGTAAGAACTGTACGAGTCAGTAAGTTGGTGAGCTAGGGAAGCCATGGGTGACTCGATCATGAGGGTTAGATCATAGGATGAGAATCCTGGTGCGATCTAGTCAACCTCATAGGGATCAAGGAACCTATTTGAGAGAGTAAGATCTAATATTGTAAAAACACACAACATGACATATTAATGAACCATAATAAAGATCTTGAGAGCCAGATCTTTGTGGATGTATCCCAGGAGGGGGTGAACCATGGTAACACCTATTTTATGTGAATGAATGTATGGAATGTAACACAATTTAACAAAATATTTATAAATACACAAATAAAATTCACGAGCCTTTGTATTTTAATTTCAATAAGGAAATTGCACATTTATTTCCCATTATTTCCTTAGCATGTACTTATAATAAATGTTGGTCTCTTTCAATATTGTGCATATTCTGCTAAGTCCCAAATAGAGGTATGAATTCCTCTAAATGTTTGGTATAAATACTTCAGGAGCTTAGAGTAAAACATTTTTATGTAGAAATCAAACCTTTTTTTCCTTTTCAAATGTTCTGTGAAGATTCTAACTATTAAATATTCACCACTAGCACATTAAATAGCTTGTAATTATTCAATCAACCTCAACATTCAGTTACAACCATCCTTATTAAAACAAAGGCAATCACTAAGTGAGGTTAACAACCAAAATATAAATTCAGCTGTAACATTTCATAATCACACATAAATCTCCCAAACCATCTTTAGCAACAAATTGAATTCGCACTACTTTAAAACACATTCAACAATATTTATGAACTTAACATTTGCAGAGATTTGACAAAGATATACTTATCTAAAAGATAGAAAGTGTTGGAAACTGTTGAAGGGTGTGCCACTTTCCACCCAACCTGTAACGTTCCCGACCATCAACCCCATGGTCGGGCCAACATTACTACGCGAAATAACAATCTCATACTTAGTTCTATATATAAGACATGCATTTAAGAAAATGAAACACATTTAAACTCAGAGTAACCATAATAATTACTGCTATTATAAATAATCAATGGCTTTAACATTAATTCTTATGCACAACAAGATACATGATAATATAAATACACAGACATGTAGAAAAGTAATTAAAACATCATCTGGTACTTATCTTTGAAACAGTGGTAATTCCACCAACCAGGTGCAGGCCTTCCACAAACCGCCTAGCCTTAGACCACACTGCTCATCAAGCTCAGCAGTGGGTTACCCCTGAGCTGGGACTAAGCTCCACCCCCAAGGCAAAGAATCCTAGGCTAGGTTGAGGTTACAGGGAAAACACACAGTCACAAGGAAGGAATATTCTCCCAGGAACCACTCATACTCACTGCCACAGACTCTCCTTCCCCACATGCCTGTTCCACCCCAGGAGTATACACCTTCTCTGTCACCTAGATAGTCCTTCGGCTGCTAACCTCCCTTGTCTTGGGTTTAAACAATAGAACGGACCGGAAGTCTCCAAGCTCTGTGGCAGCTACAGGGTTCCTTCTAGGAGTTCTCTCCTTCCTCTGCGCACTCTCTCACCTGGAGAGAGTCACTCATAGGAAAAACAACATGTTCTTCCAACTTTAATCACCTCTCTCACCTGGAGAGAGTGTTGTACAAACTGGCCAACAAGCCACACGCAGTACAGCACTGCGTGACCACAATAGCCAATGGGGAAAATAGACACGGTCTTTCCAAATAGGCTCAGCAATGACAGGTGGTCTTACAGTTATGGCTTTGGGACAACGACTCCACACACAGGCTCGATCTGCTCAGATAGAGGATGCATAGGTTTTTCTAGAAATCAACACAGGCTACTCCCTGAAATCAACACACAGACTTCGCCCCCCCGGTTTCAGAATGGAAAAAGGTCTCTTGTAGGGGTCGGACGGGACGTACGGTTCAAAAGATGCAGGGGGCTCTTCCATAGGTCAGATAGGTTCATGCCCAGGCATTTGAGGGTCGAATGGTGGAGGAACCCCCCAACACAGCTGATTTTAGACGCTTTATTTGCATGTGCCTGGGTTGACACTTGTCACCCATGCAACTGCGTGCGTTCCATCCATTTGGAAGTTACTTGTCCTTCCAAAAGAACTTAGGATAAAGCATATTATTCACATTCTTTTTGGAATAATATTAAAATATTATTCCCAAGGCTTAATCCCTTAGGCTTAGCCCCTAGGTTCAACACTTAGCCCCTCTTCCCACCTTCCAGCCCCTAATCCCTTTCCCACTCCGTGGAAGCTTAGTCCCCCATCACTCATTCATCGTGGTCAGTCTGCACACGGCGGTGTTTATATTTTTATTAATAATGTGCATAGATACATGTACAAAATCAGGTTCTTGGCCTTCAACATTTAGGCTCTCTGGCCTAATAATCACATAAGCCCACCAACTTATATTAAATTGGCTCACCAGCCTATAAAAAATAAATAATTACAATTCATTTCATAAACATGATTTACATTGGGGCTCGGCCTTGGGGACATTACACAACCATAGGCACATATGTACTTGTTATCTCTACAATTGGCCACCCCCTAGACAAAGTATGATGCCATGAGAGGAATTTCTTTTTTTTCTCAACAAACAACAAGGGACAAAGGTTACTCTCATTCTCCCACAATAACCTGACATTTCAGGCTTCAAACCACCATTCATTGATGTCAAAAATAGACATGAATATGATAGTCGTGGATGTCATTAATATCACAGGTAGAGGGAGTCTGACTATTATCAATGATAGGGAATATTTTTGGAAACAATATTGTCATTGATTCCAAAGGAGATAAAATATCAAAAACAATGTTGTAGAAATGTTAAAGACAATGGGAGACTATGAATGTCTCTATGTGATGATAACCCTCTGCAAGGCCCCTGTGTGTTTACCCTAAATCAAAATGACCCTACAAATGACAAGTCCAAGGATCAAACCAGAACCAACAATATGAGCCCATGGATAGGTAGAGAAAGCAATCATATTGCTACAGCCAAAGAGGAGGCCAAGAAGCGTTCAGAATAAGATTTGAACTAGACCGAGGTCGTGGAGACAATCTGTTACTGTGTAAGTAGATTGGAATTGACCAAAGTTGAATTGGGCACATGTAGAATTCATTCTACAGGTTAAATTGAATAGAAAATTTAGATTAGATCGATACTATCCTTCTCCAAAATCGATGACCAAGGTTATATTGTTGGGGATCACCTTATCGGAACTCAAAATCCACTAAGGGATTACCGATGATGATAAATTTAAAGCAGACATTGAGTGTTGATGATGACTATGGGATCGTTGACGACATTGGGCTCGGCAGTTGGAGTCGATGATGAATGGGGCCAATGACAATTTTAGGTCAGTGCCATGACATATGCCACATCAGAACCATGTAAGCAACAAGGATAGATCCATGTGTGAAACTTCCAAGTCATCCTGATGAATGAACAAGAGCCAGCGGAATTGATGATATCATGACCACGTTAGTGCCATGTCATCCAACACCCATGGAAGGGGCCAGGTGTCAAAACTTGTACAGTGCCATGTAGAAGTACCCTTATCCCATGTGTCATGAAAAGACAGTTTCCACATCAGATCAGATCATGCAAGGTTAAAGCCTCATGAACAGGAAATGCAGTGGAGATAGGATTTAATCCTGATCCTTAATCATTCCAGATCAACGATGGAGATCCCATGGATCATTGGAATTATATCGTTGGAGTGAAATCCATCATAGTGACCAAGTGTAAGGATGCAATGGAACTCCACAAAGTATATCCCCAAATAAATTATGGTCATTGGATCAATCAGTGAGTGATCTCGATGAATTCTTGACCATGGATGTTGAAGAAAGGTCCGTCAGAGGGAAAGGCCATCAGAATGTTTGGATGTGAGGTTTTAATGGAAATCCGATGGGAGAAGGTACGAGTCAACAAGAACCATTGATCTATCAGAAGACTGGATAATGGAGAATCTAGATTGTTGATGTCATTTCTAGGCTTGTCAGAAGGAAGGAAGTTGAAGGTATGGGAGGAAGACTTGTGAATGGAGTCCGATGACAAGAAGGTCCAGGGACCATAGATCCATCAGAGCATATACTTCAACCATTGTATCTATGCTGATCAATTTCATGGAGGAAGAGTGATTTCAAGATGATGTGTTGTGACATCTTAGCAGTCAGCATGACGTCAGGATGCTAGCATGGTGGCTAGAGTATCCCAAAGGACGATGTGTGTCAGATTTTGATTGTGCGAAATGAAAGTGGGACCTAGTTGGACGTGAAGATCATTATGACATCCTATCAAATCTGATACATTTATATGGGTAGTGAGCAGATCTACACCATTCATCAAAGTGGCTTTGGTTGGAGTAGATTATGTTACCTATAGAGGAGGTACTCCAATAAAGGAGCTCTAAGGAGAAATATAGATGGTAGGTCAGCATGCAGGAGAGATGTAATGTCATTCATAGATCCATCATGGTCCCACTTGACCATCTCATGAGAAATAGGTGTTAACCTCTGGTTACCTTGAGGTTTCGACAAGATCGGGATCACTGATTGAATTTTCTAAGGACCGTTAGATACGTCGAATCATGGGTGGTCAGAGTGATATAGTCAGAGTGATTCACGACATCAAAGTGGATGCACCTTGATGAAGAGGATATATGAGAAATAATATGGACCGCAGATCCATCAAAGGACCTACCTCCACCATTGATCTACGACTTGGCCAGGGATCGATGTCCCGATAGCCTGATAGGCATCTCGATGGTCCTGATAAACATGATAATAGTTCGACGACCTTGATTGTTTCAAGGATTGATCAAACAATTTCTAAGCGATAAGGACTATGTTATGTGTTTTGTTCAGTTGTGAACAATCGACAGACGAGATCAAATAGAGAGATGATTGGATGAATGCTAAGCGTCATGATGGTGTTAAGTGTTTTGATATCCCGATGGTTCTAATATGAAGAAGATTAGATTTACGGTTGAGTATTAATCACAGAGACGATCCGACGACTACTGAGAGTAGAATCCCATGAAAAAATCAAGCACTAAAAGAAGGGTATTGCACAAGTCTAAGAAGAAATGGCACATCCCAGTTTTAATGGAGATCTGGAGCCGACCTCACAATTACATTTTGTGTATGTGGAAAAATATGTGGAGGTATAAAGATCTATAAATAATGAATCCCTAATC
>JZKD02S1673485.1:380199-410847 GCA_000966675.3 Picea glauca | reverse complement strand
TTTGTAATTGAAAGACACTCAAAGAAAGAGACTAATCCTTCAAAACCAAACAAAGCAAAGATGGCTAAAAGCAACTCAAAGAATGTCAAGTAGACTGTAAACAGATCAATATAGGCTCCAAAAATTCAATCCAACTGTTCAAAGAAAACCTGGGCATCAAAAAATGACAAGACCCAATCCAAAAAATTTTACAAACAAGTTTGCAGGCTGGCAGTGTATTACAGTGCGAGAATCAAAGATTCACGCAAGATGAACTAAGGTTGACTGCAAGGGGTTCGCACTGGACTTAACACCAGGGTGCGAACTCGGGTGTTTCTCGCAGGCCACTAAAGGGTACAGTGTGAGAATGCCTGTAAACAAGCAAAAATTTGAAAAAGGACTAAATTTGAGTGAACTTTCAGGTCCAGAGAGTCTGGATGGATCTCCCACAGACTCAGAGACAAATTCCTTAGAATAAAATTATTTTATCTTAAAAATTGCCAAAATTTTATAGAAAGTATATAAAATCCTTGGAAATTTGAAAAATTTTACAAAACTATTGCCAAACATATTACATTTTGCATTTTAAGGACTAGTAATATTAGTCCATGTTTCTACATTTTAATATAAATTTTCATCCTTAAAATCATCCATGTTGGGTACCTAATATAGAAAATTACACTTTTTCATTTGGCTACGTTGTCGCATTGTGAGGGTTGTATCTTTGTCATCAAAATCAGCTACAACTTTCACTTGGCCTCATCTCCACCCAATTGGGGGTTTTGAGTGCACAAGTCTTTGTGAGAATACAAGCCTGATCACCTTGGCTACTTTTCACTAGACCACACTCCTGTGGGGGATTGGTATGCAATTTTTTTCTTTAACACTTCAATTGATGACCTTGCATTGCCTTCTGTAACGTGTAAGGGCCCATTTTCTACAATTTGTTTTCTCTTGCTGCTTTCATGTACACCATGGTACGATTATGAGAAACGAAAAATGAATGAATTCATTGTTTACGGTGAAAGAAAAATAAAAGGGTTAATAAATAGTGAGAGGGTTGATCGGTGAAGGAAAAATAGCAGGGTGAATTAACGTAATAGGTTGTGTAAATACTTCACATTTGTAAGTAGTTAGGTTGGATTCTTCACAATGAACACAGAAAGAAATGGGTTAGTTATCTAAGTATTCCTAAAGGGGATTGGCTGGTAGGGATATGGCTTAGGCAGGTAAGGGAGCATAGCATAGAGGACGGGTGTGTATCTAGTTAGCTGGTGTAGGGAAGATAAGTTTTTATGCTCTGTTCAAGGTAAGGTCATTCAACATGGTCAAATCTAATCATTCAGCTTGGGCCAGATAGATTTCTTTCTTGGCCTTACCTTCACTATGCTCTTCAAGGTTCTGAAAGAAAGTGCTTTCAGTAACTAGAGAGAGATCATAAGGCAAACATAATTACATATATAAAACATAGGAAGCATGTTGTTAATTTCCCTACCTACTTCCTCCTTCTTCTCGTAGTACAAAGAGATAACGGCCTAACCAGAATGGGGTGGATCCACTTGCTATGGAGGGAAAGAAAGGCTCATTTCTTCGTCAAGGCATGTAACGTGGGGGGGCATGGGCATGTCTCTTTTATATTAAAGATCTATATTTAGGAAGGGCGGTTAGAAGCTTAGGTGGGATAACTACCCATGAAAATTTTGATTACTGAAATTCACCAATTTGATCAACAAGGCCATGCCACCCTTTCACTTTTCAATTTCACAGGTCCCAAGGCGTCAAATTTATCACTCTCTCTTAGGGATTTATTGCTTGTCCTACGTTCCCTCTCTTCTTTCTACCTTCCATGCCATCCACCCACACACTTCCATAGGAGTCTATCTAGTAGTTTCACATCACCTAATGGTGAATTTGAATCATGGACCTTCCCTCATCCAAATTTCCCCTGATCCCCCAATCGATTGATGTTGGCCCTCCTAGTGCAATTAAGCAATAGACGACCAATCATGCCATCCAAAAATTGCATCCATCAGAGCAAAGGGATATGGTTGATCCCTCCCTACTGTGGGATTTGTATGGCTTCCAAACTAGAGCATCATAAGTAAAAGGTGGTTCAAATAAGGCAAGGAGCATCAATGATAGGTTAGGCGATATAGAGAGTGGCTCGGTAGTTTGGAAGGTAACTTATCTACTTAGGAAGGTGAGTTCAAACCCCCCTTTTCAAATTCCATTCACCCCAAAGACATTTTGGTGTAGGGTGGGTCTGGTCAATCAAAAACCTTCCTAAACACGCGTTGGATAAAGGAACTATGTTTTTTTTCCGGGGTCGAGAGGTATTTTCCAGATGGGGTCCCAAACTCTCTATTGTATATAGTCAAATTGATTCATTTCCTAATTCCTTCCAGCTTAGGCCTGGGTGCCTTTATCCTTAATTCAAAGGGTTAAGCGATTAAAATCTTGTGAGATGTGATTTAAAATAAGGCAAACCCTCATGTTGAGTGGGTTAGACAGGTATGATCCATCGAGGTTGAGAACTCTCTGTTTTATTTATGCAAATAGTTGGTTGAATGCGTGTAAGGTTAGCACCTTCCTTCCAATAAGGCAAGAAGCATAAGTTCTAGCTAGCTTATGTAGGTGAGGTCGAAAACCTATTAAAAGTCCATTAGACACCTGAATAATGAGTTTATAATTTAAAGAATCACCTTCAAAAGGCACATTGATAAATAAGATCCCTATATCAAACTAAAGGTGAAGTGTGCAACAAGAAGATCGATAAGAAGTGTATAAAGAGAATCCCAATACCGACACCCAGAGATATAACTAAAAAGGAAGGCACCCTTCGAGAGAAGATCCCATAAAAGGTGTGGGGTGCTAAAGAATACAAAAATAAAGACGGTATCTTAAATCTTATCCATAAAAAGTTTGATCAAGACAAGAATCACCCTCAGAAGGTGGTTTATAAAGAAGATCCCATATTAAACTGGTACCCAGAGAAGATCCCGAAATAACATATATAAAGATCGCCCGATATCAACCGATGAGGTTTTGTCGTGATAAGGAAGATCCCTTAATCCACTGAATGACCAGGAAGACACAAAGGGAATGAATTTTATCAATAATAGTATAGTTCTCGTTGCATATTCCACAAAAGGTTTGGTGGAGGGATCAAGAATCTAAGCAATTCCCACGACTGACTAGTGGTATTTGTCCAACATAAAGTAATTATATAGGCTTCAAAGTGTAATAGAAATGGTCTAAGTCACCCTCATGTGCTGACCCCCACCCCAATCTCTTAGTTATGGCTCTAGTTCCTCAATCCAAGAAGGCACTTCCCACGCACGATCCAACAAAAGATTGTTCCATTTCTGTGTCACCCACTTCCATTCATCCAATAATTTGAACCATTCAATTCCTCCCTAAAGGAAGGGTTGTATAGTGGTACCTTAAGTCTTCTAGGTCTAATATAAATAGTTGAGGATCGTAGAGATTCCCATCATAAAAAGGCACCATGTTGGTTGGGGGATGGCACAAAGTTTGTTGGGAAGGGTGGGGTGTAATAGCCATAAGAAAGAGGCTTAGGCAGTACAAATAGCTACGAGGTATTTTGGCAAGTAACTTACTTATAGGCTTAGGCACGTAGCAGTGAGGGACAAAGTCAAAGTCAATTATACAAACAAAAATTTTTGAATTAGTGGGTTGGTTTTGGTCGATCTAAAAGCCTTAGAAAAACATGTATTTGATAAATAAAATATGTGTGTGAACGGGGTCAGAGGTGTATTATTTTTATCTATTTGGGATCCATAACTATATTGTTTCAATAGTAAACTCCCTCGATGAATTTCAAAATTCCAAGCACCTTTGTCCAATGGATGCCTGAACCCCAAAGTAAAGGTCTGAAGAGCGTGCTTAAAAAGGGATATCTATTCTTCATTAGTCACTAACTAACTAAGTGGGATCAACACCCAAGTAACAAACATAAACCAAAGCAAGCTCGGGTAGTATAAACTAAACCTGTATGTTCTGTGTTGTAAACTTTATTCTTTGTGTACAACAACGTATATAACGCGTGTGTTGATTAAGCAAGTGCGTAATGAACAATCTAGGTAATCAATAACAAATATCGGGTGTGTAGCAAGTTAGGTGTGGTATCTCCAACAGTAAAGGTAGTGGTCTAAAGTATTAATGCAACAGTGGTAGGTGGGCTATTTGTCCAATTCATATCGATCGAGGTGGTAAGACAGGGTAGTTCGCCTGGTAGGGTTCTAAATCTGTCTAAACCTTGTTTGCATTCGACAGGTGAGGCTCCGAAGGAGAAACCCAAAAGGTCCAGGTCCCTTCTCTTCCGAGCTTAATGGGTCACTCAGATGGTTCATGGATAGCTCGGGTCTATGCTATGGTAGGTAAAAACCTATTCTAAATCCATTACGTGAAAAACTTGTTGGGTCTTTTGGGGATTGCTTCGGTCAATCAAAAACCTTAGCCAGACGTGAATTTGATAAATAAAATATGTGTGTGGATGGGTTCGTAGGAATAATTTCCATTGGGCTTGAGAACTATAATTTTGATTTAGGAAACTCAATGAATTAGTAATGTTCCCTTCGGCTTGGGCCTGGGCATCTTCATTCGGGAAAGTAAAGTACGAACAATACTTAGAACTACTAGGGCATGATCAATTATGAGAGCTAGCCGCTTGTGTAATTACATATATAATTCATGACCAACAACACCGATGTTTTCTTCCCTCAGTCACTCTCGCACCTCAATTGAGAAATCAATCAAAATCTGGCTAGACTGACTAACCCAACGGATCAATCATCCATTCATTCATCTTATCTGGATAGCATGAAGGTTGGAATTATGAATCGCTCAATGGCTCAATAAATGGATGGTTGGTTGGTGAGGGAATTTTCTAATTTCTATGGTCACTTAATTCCCCTTCAGGTAGGATTTGTATAGGTCAATATTGAAATGGAAAATATACAGGGAATAAAAAAATAGAACAGATTAGAACAAAATTCTTCAAAATGCCCTAAAAACTCAGGAATATTAAAATAAAATAATGGGTTTTACGTCTTTAAACCGGAGGAATTAGGCCATACTCCATAGAAAAAATCCCCAGGAAAGGTAAGGGTAGTGAATTTTCCTTTATTCCTTGAAGATCCTTGTATGAGGAGATTCCAATCCAAATGAGTTTAGGTCGTCAATCGTTTGACTCCGATCCTATAACCCAAACATAGACACTTCTCGGGGAAATCATAGACACATTACATACTTGCCTTGGCCTATCATGAGTTGGTTCTCTATCAGGTATGAAAGATGAGGAACCCTTTCTGCTTGATTCCAGGTAGTTGGGTTTTCAAGTTATCATTGTCTGATTTTGTAATTTTCTCCACAAAAGAGTCACAATCAAGGAAATTTAGTTGTCCACTAGCTTGAATTGATTCAATATAGCAAGAATATGTGGACTAGAGGGACTTGATGAATGTCGTGAGACTAGTGTCTATCTTCATGCCAGTAGCATCAACGTTGTGCATGATGGATTTAATTTTGGATGCTAAAAGCATGGGATCATTATCATTCAAATCTAGGTTTAAAAGCTTCAACAACAATTGAATTAGCTCCAATTCTGAATGTGAATCATATATATATATCAACTTCTTCAAAGCACCCCAAGAATCTTTGATAGATCCAATGTGATGAATCACCTCTTCACTTACCAAAGAAACAATCGAGGCATATGCTTTCTTATTTTTATTCATCCATATGGAAAGATCTTTATCTATTATAGGTTTGGTAGGTAAAGAATCTCCATCACAAATGCTATCCCAAATAGCATTGACGATAAGAGTATGCTCAATCTTTCTTGACCATTTTGGACAATTTTCCTTACCTTTGAGCACTACACCAACAATTGAGATAAGAGAATACATTTTCCCCACTAGCTGCTCTTTGGAATACAAATTCATTCCCCACAATCTCTAAGTGTTGGAGATATTCTATGTGATGAGATTAAACCAACATAGATCCATCTTGGACCCGGATCTATCAAGTACTGAGAGGCATCAAATTTCTTATTGTGTAAATTTTAATTTATATGTTGTTATCTAAATACGTAATTTTAATTGAGCCGGCTTTATTTTATTATTATTATTATGTAATTTTATCTAATTTAACATCACGCTAACGTGACAAAATCTCCCCCATAGTGGGTTGTAGATCAACTCGCTACTCTCAGTGCAATAAGGCTCAACATCTAGTGTCGACCATGAATATTGAGTAGTGACCTAAGCATCATGTCTAGAGAAATAAATGGTGAATTTTTTCTATGTCATTTCGTCTCCTAAATTTTTGGTCTTCTCTAATGGCTAACATAGTAGATTAGGGTTTCCTAGATGTGTGGAGGCATTTAGGATTTCTTTATGCTAGCAATAACGAATCTCAATGCTCAAGCAAACAAACATGGTTTGGAAGGAATATTGCATATGAAGAGGCACATATGAATAATTGATGTGTTCAAATTCCATAGGTGGAGAAGCAGATGAATAATTCATGCACTGGGATTTTAGAACAAGAGGACGAAGAATCTCTAGAGATCATGGAGTTATAAAAAAAAGACAATTTGGCTCTAATTCCACTGACAAGCCAAGCTTGAATAACTCCATGCATTGATTTTTTTTATTAATGAGAGCCACATATGTATACATTGATATTGTCTTTGGTTTTATCTTCTCACAGGTCTGATGAATGTTCCTATTCACCTATGACTCTTCACATTTCACAATAATAATATTTACAATATTCATAAGACACCATAATCCCTAGGATTAGGTATCTAATACTACAAGGGAAACATAACAAGCCTTAGAAAAATCTCACAATAATTTGTGAGTAAAACAAATATTGGATGGAGAACTAGATAAAGTTTCCATTGGGTGGGCGTAGATGTTTTGGAATTAAGCATTAAACCTGAATAACACCTTCTCTTGGCATTAAAAAACTTAGTTATTTCTATGTAAAACAATCATTAGATGAAGAAATAGATAAAGTTTACCACTAAGTGGATGTAGATGTTTTGGAATTAAGACTTAGACTAGAATATCACTTTCTCTTGGTCTTCTTACCATCCATTAGCTATATTTTTATGCCTTCATATTCTTTTATGCAAAAAGAATTCATAACTTCAGTCAAATAAAAAATAAAATTACATTCTGCAGATACTAAAAAACATTTCATAATATCCTTAAAAACAAAAAGCCATAACTCTCTAAATGAGTCTTCATCACACATGTCATACCGACAAATACCAAAACAAATCCATACAAGGTTCATATTTGACATCATCCCTGTTCTTATCTCTAAGTCATTAATCCCAGGAAAAAAACTGACAACAGTCCCAATTATTACAAAATTTACAAATGCAAAGTACATAAATTCTCATCATCTCGTATAACAAAGATGTATTCTAAAGAAACATTGAAAAAGGGGTTATTCATTTCTATTCCTTCACATATAGGTTAGTCTATTCCATAAAACATTTTTTTTCTAAAACAAGAAAGATCATTTTCCATCTCAAAATATATGGACGAGTTATCGAGAGATGACATATGTACTTGTGAAAATTTTGAAACCCCAAAATTGGTCCTACAAACCTTTTTTTTTTTTTTTGGGTGAAAATGAATTTTTAAATATATTATTTTGAGTAGTTTTCGAGTAACACCTAGTGGGATGTTACAAACATCTGTGTTTTTGCTAACAATAAAATTAAACTAACCAGACTCCAACCTGGTTTATATAATCAAGCCATTAAGTTCAAATTCAAGTTTGTAAGTTTATTGTTGAATTTTAAATAATAATCCTTTCATATATAGATGCAAAAAGAATACACTTAATTTCTAAACAATAAGAATACACTTAATTTCTAAACAATTTACTTTATGGATAAAAATATTGACATCATGGATGGATAACACATCAAATTGAATGTAAACCTGCAATCCATTCAATATAGTGTTGCAAAAGCATATAATTTCCATGTTGACAATATGATAATGCATACTAACATGAAGTTGTTTGAATAACTAAAAAGTTAAAAAAATATTGTTATTGTAAGAATGACACAAGACTAAAAATCTTTGTCATTGTTAACTTCACAAATTAAAATGTAGAACTTTGGTCATCTGATGTAGAGACATTATTCCTTGTTGCATTTGCATTGATAAGCAAATTGGATATGCTTCGTCTCAATCCCCTAGAAGAAAATTCATTTTCCACTAAATTCTCTCTGATACTCTCCAGTATCCTTACCACAACTCTCATAGTTGGTCTTTCTTCCGGTGAATGTTTCGAACAAATCAAACCAACATGTAGCAAAGATAGCAAGCATTTGTATACATTATTTTCTTCAAATTCATCTCCATCCACCTTGCTGAAAAGACTACTTTCAATTACATCTTTCACTTTATTTGGAAATGCAAAGCTTACCCAATTGTGCAAGTTTAGGTCTCCAACAAACATGTGACTAGTTGGTTGTTTTCCGGTTAACATTTCCAATAACATAATTCCATAGCTATAAACATCTCCTTGGGTGGAAACTGTTTCGCTCAATCCATTCTCTACAGTAAAGGAAACCTTCATTAAATTTTACTCAATCCATCCATACAAATATTGTTATCGAGGGAAGAAAAATGAAAGTGATGTTCAAAAAAGGCATACCTGGGGCAATGTAGCCAACCGTTCCTCTTAAAGCAAGCGATGAAGCATGTGAACTAATAGAGCTTTCACCAATCAATCTTGCAATACCAAAATCTGTTACATGGCCCAACATATTTTCATCCAAAAGTACATTGCCAGGTTTTATATCACAATGCACTACTTGCACAAAAGAATCATGATGAAGATATTCCAAGGAATGGGCCACATCTATGGAAATGTCTAATCGAGTTTTCAACCCCAATTCACAAACATCCTCACCATTGTTTTCATGTTTATTAGGATACAGATGCTTCTCTAAGATTCCATTAGACATAAACTCGAACACCAAACCTTTGAAATGGAGGTTGGAACATAAGGTTATGATTTTCACTAGATTTCGATGTCGAACCTTTTTCAAAACATTGCATTCTGTTTTAAAACTCTTCTCACTCTGATCATTTTGCAACTGGAGAACCTTCATAGCAACAAGTGTTCCATCATTCAAAATTCCTTTATAAACTAACCCAAATCTACCTGTTCCTAGCAAGTTGGCTTTTTCAAATCCATTGGTCGCTATGTGAAGCTCTTGATATGAGATCCTTTGGTGCTCTGGATTTTGGAAGATAGCACTGGAGACATGAATGTTTTGTATATGCATATTCCCTCTCCATAGGAATCTTAAAAGAAGACAACATAGTATAAAAGTAATAGCTCCACTCATTGGAAATAATACTCTTTTGACAATTGTAGGATGACCTCTTGGTGTTGGACAAGCATATAAATGGAATAGTTTTGGGCCACAAAGGTCAGTGTTTCCGTTTAAGGACATAACAATTGATTGATTTGCAAAAAATCCTTTTGGAATTTCCCCAATGAGCTTGTTAAATGATAAATTCAAATATTGAAGCATTTTCAACTTGTTGATAGTAAAAGGTATTGTCCCCAATAAGAAGTTGGAAGAGAGATCTAGGCTCATAAGACTTTGTAAATTTTCAAGTGAATCTGGAATAGAGCCTTGGAAGGAATTTTGTGATAAATTCAATGAGGATAGTTCGATGCAACTTCCAAGTGTATATGGAATGACTCCTCCCAAGTGATTAGAAGAAATATCTATAGCTTGAGCCATTGCAATTTTACCAATCTCCTTGGGCAATGAGCCTTCTAATAAATTCCCAGACAGATTCAAATAGAAATTTAGATTATAAAGTTCAACAATTTCATGTGGTATGCTTCCAATGAGTCTATTGTGTGACAAGTCAAGCAATTCCAAGTTTGTACAATTTCCTAAGTTGGAAGGTATGATTCCTGATAATTGGTTGTGATGAAGGAGGAGGAATCTCAATTCTTGCAGGGGTGCAAGGGAATTGGGAATCTTCCCAGAGAGCATGTTTCTGCTGATGTCCAAGAGACTGAGTTGTTGTAAATGTTCAAATTCATTAGGTATATCTCCTTGTAATTTGTTGTTTCCTAAATATAATCTTTCTAATTTTTTAAGGTTTCTTAAAGATGGAATGCTACCATTTAAAAATTTATAGATAAATTTAGATTGGTTAGGCTAGTAAGATTGCCTATATGTGGAGGGATGTTTCCTTCTATCAAGTTGTTTGCTAATGTCAAAATAGACAAATTGGTGGAAAGTTTTCCTATGGCAAGGGGTAAGACACCAGTTAGTTTATTGTCTCTCATGCTTAGTTCTTTTAGGTGGGAACAATTGGTAAGGGCTGTAAGAAAATGTATGATTGTAGCACTGCCACTGCCAAGTTGATTAGAGTTCAAGTGTAATTTTTCAAGGAGGGATAGCTTACCCAACTCTATCGGCACACTCCCACTCAACACATTGTAGTTTAGACAAAGTATTTTGAGTTTTGAACAATTTCCAATAGAATTTGGTATGTTTCCACTAAGTTGATTTCCCCATAAATGGAGCTCACTCAAGTTAACCAGATTTGACAAAGAAGTGGGAATGCTTCCGGTGAGTTTGTTTATGGAAATCGCCAAGTTAATCAAAGTGGAGATATTTGACAAAGAAGTGGGAATGGTACCTGATAATTCATTATCAGAGAGGTAAAGATTTTGGAGACTAGTGAGTCGGCCTAATTCTTGTGGCACACTCCCAATGAGTTTGTTTGTGGAAATGATCAAGTTAACCAAAGTGGAGATATTTGACAAAGAAGTGGGAATGGTTCCTGTTAATTCATTGTAATTGAGATAAAGCTCTTGAAGACCAGTGAGTAGCCCCAATTCTTGTGGTATAGTGCCTATGAGTTTGTTTATGAGTTTGTTTATGTAAATTTCCAAGGCAGTCAAAGTGCAGATATTTGACAAAAAGAGGGGAATGTTGCCTTAAAAATTCAAAATAACACTAGTAAGACAATTTCTTGCCATCTCCAAAAAATAATCAAAACTGAGAGGTTTCCAAAGAAAGACGAATGGTACCTGTGAAGCTGTTTGCTCCTAGTAAAATCTGTTGTAGATGTGTGAGGGAACCTAGCTCGTGGGGAATGCTTCCAGTCAGATTGTTGTAAGAGAGCGCCAAGTAAGCCAAATTTGTCCCAGCGTCTTCAAGCGAAACATGCGTCTCAGTTGACGTGGGATATAACCATGGAGCGCATTGCCAGAAAGATCAAGCGTATGGAGAAAGGACAAATTGACAAGGGAAGGAGAGATGGTGCCGCGCAGTTCCATGTCAGAGAGGTCGAGGGAGACCACTCTGTTCATGTGACGACGGCTGCAAGTGACGGCAGTCCAGTTGCAAAAGGGGTCTGCGGGACTCCAGTCGGCCATGGAACCATGAGGATCGGTAGTTATTTCGTTCTTGAAAGCCAAGAGCGATAGTCGATCGTCATGAAATGAATGCGTAGACGAGGAGCAGGAGAAGGAAAAAATGAATAGGAAAAAGAGCATAGGAAGAGGAAAAGAAAAACAGTGTAACGGCATGGTGCTTGAAATGCAAAGGAGAAATTGCAAAGATTATTTAAAACAGAGAGAGCAGAGCAGCAATATGGAGAGGAGAAGGGCAGTGCTATCTATGTGAAGGATTCTCACGACTATTTATAAATGGAAAGAGAGAGACTATTTATTTACTGAGACCACAAAGTTTAGGCGTGGTGAAGCCGGTGCAGAGGCATCCGAGGAGGTGGTGATTATTCGTCTGAAATTAGGTGTAATTATTGACCGAGACCAGAAAGTTTCGGCGTGGTGGAGACGGGGCGGAGGCATCGAAGGAGCTGTAATTATTAACGGAGACCAAAAGGTTTCGGCGTTGTGGAGACGGGACGGAGGAATCGGAGGAGGTGATGTAATTATTGACAGAGACCAAAAAGTTTCGGCGTGGTGGAGACGGGGCGAAGGCATCGGTGGAGGAGCTGTAATTATTGACCGACACCAAAAGGTTTCGGCGTGGTGGAGACGGGGTGGCATCAGAGGAGGAGTTGTAATTATAACCAGGACCAAAAAGTTTTGGAGTGGTGGATACGGTGCGGAGGACGTGTAATTATTCATCCGCTCGTCAACAAGCAAAGCGACCCTCATTCAATAAAAGGCTCGTTGGCCAACCCTCGGGTCATTTTAGTGACTTGGGCGCCCAGACTTGAATCTTTTGCATTCACATTAGAATTGGTTTACTTTAAGTCTTGTTTTGACCTATAAATACAAGCCTCTTCCATGAATTCTTAGAGCTCTTCAAGCTAAGGTTATGCTACCAAGATTGTGCCAAAAGTTGTGAAGTCTCTTCCTTCCATTGCTTTTTTTTTTTGAGTTGGTAATAATGGAAAGATAACTCTAAATTTCTTATTTGGGGTTAATGATTTCTTTGTAGTAATTCCACTTTCGCTTATTCTCAGTCTCTATATCAATCTACCTTTTCCTTTTAGAATTAGTTATTATAGTTCTTTTTTAAGTCGCGGTATCCATCTACATTTTCCTTTTGAATTTAGTTATGATAGTGCTTTAAGACTATTTGTATATTGGAGGGAATCCTCCGTCCCCCAGTGTTTAACCAAGAGACTGCATCTGTAGTCTGATAAGTTTTTATTGTTGTTATTAGGTTATTTCCAAATTACATGAGCATTCAATGAATTTTCAAAACAACAACATAAAGAGGATCACTGAAAGAAATGCAATCACAAGGTACACAACATTTTATCCCGGGAAACCCTCATGGGGGAGAAAACCCAACAAAAACTTCCTCAATAATAGATTGCCAATATGATGCAGGAGCATCTCAAGCGAGCCAGCACGAAGACTACGAACAACTGGACAAGCCCCCAGCACAAATTTTGAAATTGTCTTGAAGTTAATGCTCCAATCTTAAATGAGATAATTAAGCAGGAGCACACTTGTAAAGTAAACGGAGCTTGAGTGATCTGCTCTCGTCCTTAGTAGGTAGAAGACATTTATAGTAGTTAATGAAGGTAAATAGAATTGAATGTTAGATTAGACAGTTTTAGAGCGCAAGAGGGAAACAGAATATAGACACCCTCATTGTGTATTGTAACATTAGCGTGCTAAAGCATGAATATTAGGAGTAAGAGCATACAAAGCTTAGAAGGGAGAACTATAATTTGAAGACACCCATGTACAGAGATTTGAATTAATAAGAAAAGAACTTTGATTCAAATTCATGGCATTGTGTTGATTCTCTGTGTATGTATGCTAAATGTTATGCTCATGGTTATTTTACTCTTTCTACTGTACAATTGTTTTTATGCTATGTATGAATGATTTCTTGTGGAATGTCTGAAATCTAAGAGAGAGAGAGAGTAAGGAAATTGAGTTTCAATTGTTTCTCTATCTGAGCAAGAGTTCCTGCAAGGAGTGCAGTTGAATTGTTTGCAAGGAGTGCGTTGACAAAGGGTTCAAAGGTTTGTCTCTAAAAGCTCAGACTAGATATCTCTTGTTCTCATTTCCTCTGAGGTGCATCTAGGCACAGGAGCCGTGCAAGGAGTGCGCAGGACGAGTAAAGTCTCAGAGTTGCAAACCTGAGCGAAGTGTTGAGAGACTGCTGTTGCAGGTGTGCGCAGAGTCAAAGGATTTCAACACTTGAAAGTGCTTGAAAGTCTGTCGCAATGAGTGTGTGCAAGGGTTTTCTGAAAGACTTGAAGTCGTGAGAAAGTTTAGAAGGATTCTAACCTTCGAAGGAGTCGAAGGAAGGCACGAGGCCAAGCACCTTGAAAATTTGAAGGAAGGTGTAGCGACGTCGGACCGCAGGAGGACGAGTTCTCCAGAAAAGAGACGGACGGTCGGGATTCTCTGTGGAGAATCCGTGAAGTCCCGTGAGCCGTCAGATCTTACGAAGGAGCAGGGGAGTTACCGCAAGTATTCCTAAAGGTTCTAAGCTCAGGAGGAGTAGAGCCATAGATCCAAGTTACGGGAGCAGTTGGATTTACCCGTGAACTTCTATTTCGGGTTTTCGCGAGTGGAAGTCCTGTAATCTTGGCAATAGGACTCACGAAACCCCGAAACACGAAGTCCTGAAGGGCGAAAGTATTGTGTGGGCCACGGATTCGGAAGGTGGATAGGTGGCGCACTATCAACACGGAGTCAAACTCAGTTGACCATTTCGGGGTTTCGTGGAGTGAAGTTCTGAAATCCTTACATCAGGATTCGTGATATTGCGAAGTTCGAAGTCCCAACGAAGTGAAAGGTCGTTGAAAGGTCAAAGCTTGCGAGCACATCAGAGTTTCGGTAAATCGAGTTTCGGGAGTCGAGGAGACAAGTTGCTTGACATCGTGACCACCGGAATCACGATAAAGAGAAATCCAAATAGGGAGAGAAAGGGTCAGCGTTGACTACTTTCAGGTTTTCGGAGATTGAGAAACAAGGCCTTTGACCACCGGATTCATGGAAGTGCGAAGTCCGATCTCCTGAATACAAGGGATATTTCTTGAAGTTGAATTGTGGGTGTACGTTTCCCAAAAGGGAAATAGAAGAGCCATTGCCGAGAGCTCTTCGGGCCAAGGAGAGAAGAACGATCCTGTGTACGTGACCTTTCGACCTGCGGGTTGGGGAGGGGTTACATCAGGTTTGGTATCAGAGCTTAGAAAGGTTCTTTGCTTTCTGTAGCAGAGAAAAAGATAATTCACCATGCCGTCAAGGAGAAGGGACAGACAAACACCCAATCCACCAAAGGAGAGGGAAATGCTGAGAAGAAGAGGTAGGCAGATGACTGATCCAGCCATGGAAAAAGAAATGAGTGATTTACGTGCCAGACTTGAGGACATGGAGACAACACAAAGGCGTACATTCAGTGTTGGGGATCTTAGTGATTCCGAAAGTGAAATTGAGGCTGAAGAAGAAGAAGTTGCATTCGAAGATGCAGCAAACGAACATTTGATTAGGGCTATTGCAAGAATGGGTGCAAGAGAGAAGATGGACATTCCAGTTTATGAGGGAAATCTGGATGCAGAGGAGCTTCTAGACTGGATTAGAGCCCTGGACACATACTTTGACTATGAAGATGTCAAAGAGGACAAGAAGTTCAAACATGCTCTCACGAGATTGAAGGGACATGCAGCATTGTGGTGGGATGAGCTACAAGCTGACAGATGCTGCAAAGGCAAGCAAAAGATCAAAAGCTGGGATAGAATGATCGTGAAGATGAAGGCAAAATTCATCCCCAGGGATTATCAAATCACTCTGTTCAGGAGAATGCAGAACCTGAGACAGAAGCTGATGACAGTGAAAGAATACACTGAAGAATTCTATAAGCTGAACATTAGGGCAGTTCATTGGGAAAGCGATGATGAAAAGGTTGTCAGATACCTGAATGGTCTGAGATACGACATTTAGGATGAGATGAGAATGGTAACCATCCGAACGGTGGAAGATGCTTATCAGATGGCTCTAAAAGCGGAAGAGAAGCTGAGCCGAAAACAGGGTCAAAGAGGGCAAGGCAGAAGTCAGCCCAAAGGAAAATCAGTTGCCCAGGATAAATATCAAAATCCCAAGGAGGACTGGAAGAAACCTCATACTCAAACTGAGAGGGGTGGAAGCTCACAACGAGGGCAATATGCTGAACAGAGAGGGTAGCATACTGAACAGAGAGGAGATTGTGCTGATTATAATATTTTTCCTCGTACCAGAGGTAGAGGAAGAGGAAGAGGTGGAGTAATAACTTGCTTCACATGTGGAAAGAATGGGCACAAGTCTTATGAGTGTCCAGATAAAAATAAAGAGAGTGGAGAGATTCACATCGCCGAAGCACAGAGGCGAGATATTGAGGCAGAAGATGCTGAAGGTGGAAGATCATTGATGATGCGAAAAACTCTTTTGACACCAGAGAAGGAGGTGGAGAGTTCAGTCCAAAGAAACAGACTTTTCCGGACTGCTTGCAAAACCAAGGACAGGGTATGCAAGGTCATTGTGGATAGTGGTAGCACAGATAATCTCGTTTCTACAGAGATGGTAAAAAAGCTGGAGCTGGATATGATTGATCATCCAAGCCCATACAGAGTTTCGTGGCTACAAAAGGGACATCAGGTAACTGTCACTAAACAATGTTTAGTTGAATTTAAGATAGGAGGATATAATGATAAGATACTCTGTGATGTCATTCCCATGGATGTTTTTCATATATTGTTGGGTAGACCATGGAAATATGACAAAAATGTGATTCATGATGGGAGAATGAACACATACACCCTAGAGAAGAATGGGAGGACTCACATGTTGCTTCCAATCAAGGATAAGGAGGTGAAACCGGAAGTAAGTAACACCATACTTCTCATGAGTGGGAAGGAACTTCTTACAGAGGTTAAGAAGAAGGAGGATCCACAGTTCATTGTGGTCAGGAAACCGAAGATTGTTTTGACCAGCACAGGGGTAGATGATTTACCAGAAGAGGTTCAGGAACTATTGGAAGAGTTCACTGACATAGTAGTGGACGAATTACCTCGTTCGTTGCCACCGATTAGAAGTGTGAGTCATGATATTGATCTCATACTAGGAGCCAGTTTTCCAAACAAATCCGCGTACAGATTGACGCCACAGGAGAATGAAGAGGTCAAAAGACAAGTCCAGGAGTTGTTGGATAGAGGATTGGTTAGGGAAAGCTTGAGTCCATGTGTTGTTCTGACAGTACTCAGTCCAAAGAAAGACGGAGGTTGGAGGATGTGTACTGACTCGAGGGCGATCAACAAGATAACCATCAGGTATAGATTTCCATTGCCAAGGATGGATGATCTGATGGATTGCTTGAGTGGAGCAAAATTCTTTTCAAAGATTGATTTGAAAAGCAGTTATCATCAAATCCACATGAGAGAAGGTGATGAGTGGAAGACAACATTCAAAACCAATGAAGGGTTGTATGAATGGATTTTTATGCCATTTGTCTTAACAAATGCGCCAAGTACCTTCATGACACTGATGAACGAAGTCCTTAGGGAGTTCATCAGAAAATTTATTATCGTATATCTGGATGACATACTGATTTTCAGTAAAACAGTGGCAGAGCATCTGAAACATTTGGCTACAGTAATGAAGAGGTTACAGCAGGAGAAGCTGCTGATAAACATGAAGAAATCCTCATTCATGAAGACAGAGCTCATTTATTTGGGTTTTGTTATTTCCGTTGATAAATTGATGATGGATCCAGATAAGGTGGAGGTAATTAAGAATTGGCCATCACCAAGGAATATCTTTGAGGTGAGAAGTTTTCACGAATTGGCTAGTTTCTACCGAAAGTTCATCAGAAATTTCAGTGGAATTAGTGCACCGATGATGGACACAATGAAGAAGAGACATAAGTCTTTTCACTGGACAGAAGAAGCTGAGAAGAGTTTTAATCTGTTGAAGAGGAAGATCACGGAACAACCAATTTTGGTGTTGCCGGATTTCAAGAAGATATTTCAAGTGAAGTGCGATGCTAGTGGATTTGCAATAGGGGCAGTCTTGAGTCAAGATGACAGGCCGATAACATACTTCAGCAAGAAGCTGAATGAAGAGAAAGTGAAATACTCCACTTATGATAAGGAATTTTATGCTATTATACATGCATTGAAGAAATGGAGAGATTACTTGATCCCGAAAGAGTTTGTCTTATACAGTGACAATCATGCATTGCAGTTTGTGACTCAGTAGGAAAAGTTGAATCAAAGACATGTTAAATGGGTTGAATATGTGCAATATTTCACTTTTGTGATTAAATATATTTTTGGTACTGCTAACAAAGTTGCTGACGCTTTGAGCATGAAGTGTTTGTTATTGCAGGAGTTCAGAGTCAAAACGTTGGGTTTTGATGACCTTAGGGAGATGTACAGGGATGATCCGGATTTCAAGGAGGCATACGAAGCAACTGAGAATTCAATTCTCAGGGATAGAAGCCATTGGATAGAATACATGATCCAAGAAGGATTACTGTTTAAAGGTAATCAACTTTGTATTCCAAAATGCTCCATGAGGGACAATTTGTTGAAGGAGAAACACAATGGAGGATTGGCAGGACATTTTGGTCATGAAAAGACGTTCACAAAAGTGAATGAGTCATATTTTTGGTTGGGAATGCGAGAAGACATCAAAAGATTCGTGGACAGATGTAGAATTTTCCAGCATTCAAAGGGAAGGAAACAGAATGCAGGGTTTTATCAACCATTGCCAATACCTGAGAGGCCGTGGGATGCAATCAGCATGGATTTTATATTGAGGTTGCCAAGAACACAAAGAGGTTTTGACTCAATCTTTGTGGTGGTGGATAGATTTTCCAAGATGGCACACTTCATTATATGTCAGAAAACCAGTGACGCAACTTACATTGTGAATCTGTTTTTCAAAGAAGTCATTCGACTTCACGGCTTACCAAGGAGCATAGTTTCGGATTGAGACACCAAGTTCATAGGACACTTTTGGAGGACCTTATGGAAGAAGCTGGGAACTAACTTGTCATTTAGTTCAGCTTATCATCCTCAGAAGGATGGACATACAGAAGTGGTGAACAAAAGTATGGGAGACTTGCTGAGAAGCCTGGTGATAGAACACCACAGCCAGTGGGACAACATATTACCATAGGCAGAATTTGCTTATAACGACTCAGTTAACAGAAGCACAGGGAAGAGTCCATTTCAGGTTTTCTATGGCATGTAGCCGAGAGGAATTTCTGAGCTGAGAGATTCAGAATAGATTTCGACTAGGAGTGCTAGTGTAGAAGATTTTGCAGAGGCGATGAAGGAACTTCACAGCCAGGTGAAGGATCGTTTTCAGAGTTCGAGCCAAGAATATAAGCGCAAAGTAGATCAACACAGGAGACAACTTCAGTTTGAGGTTGGTGATTTGGTTCTGGCACATTTGAGGAAGGAAAGGTTCCCGAGAGGAACATATAATAAACTGAAGATGAAGAAAATCGGACCATGTAAGTTCTTAAAGAAATTTGGGGCGAATGCTTACGAGATTGAATTACCCGATGGGATCAGAATTTCTCCAATATTGAATATCTCAGATTTGTACCCATATAAAGCTGAGGAGGTAGGGATAGGAAATGAACAACTAGAATTCCAGTGAACAAAGAAAATGCTAGTTGCAGAAAAGCCGCAAATGGAGCGCATACTGGACAAAAGAGTCGGCAAGAAGACCAGGCAGAAACAATACTTTGAATATTTGGTCAAGTGGAAGGGCCAACCAGTTGAAGATTCCAGCTGGGAGAACAAAGAAGAGATCCATAGGCATGGATAGACCATGTGTAAGCTCATGGATAAGAGCCCATGAAAATTTTCAAGCGAGGGAGTACGATGCAGGAGATTCTCAAGCGAGCCAGCGTGGAGACAACGAACAACTGGAGAAGCGCCCAACACAAATTTTGAAATTGTCTTGAAGTTAATGTGCCAATCTTAAATGAGATAATTAAGAAGGAGCGCACTTGTAAAATGTAAACAGACCTTGAGTGATCCTCTCTTGTCCTTAGTAGGTAGAAGGCATTTATAGTAGTTAATGAAGGTAGATAGAATTGAATGTTAGATTAGACAGCTTTAGAGCATAAGACGAAAAAGGAATATATACACCCTCATTGTGTATTGTAACATTAGCATGCTAAAGCATGAAGATTATGAGTAAGAGCATACAGAGCTAAGAAGGGAGAACTATAATTTGAAGACACCCATGTACAGATATTTGAATTAATAAGAAAAGAACTTTGATTCAAATTCATGGTGTTGTGTTGGTTCTCCGTGTATGTATGCTAAATGTTATGCTCATGGTTATTTTACTCTTTCTGTTGTACAATTGCTTTTATGCTATGTATGAATGATTTCTTGTGGAATGTCTGAAATCTGAGAGAGAGAGAGAGTAAGGAAATTGAGTTTCAATTGTTTCTCTATATGAGCAAGAGTTCATGCAAGGAGTGCAGTTGAATTGTTTGCAAGGAGTGCGTTGACAAAGGGTTCAGAGGTTTGTCTTTGAAAGCTCAGACTAGATATCTCTTGTTCTCATTTCCTCTGAGGTGCAGCTAGGCACAGGAGCCGTGCAAGGAGTGCGCAGGCCGAGTAAAGTCTTAGAGTTGCGAATCTGAGCAAAGTATTGAGAGACTGTTGCTGCAGGTGTGCGCAGAGTCGAAGGATTTCAACACTTGGAAGTGCTTGAAAGTCTGCCGCAAGGAGTGCGTGTAAGGGTTTTCTGAAATACTCGAAGTCATGAGAAAGTTTAGAAGGATTCTAACCTTTGAAGGAGTCGAAGGAAGGCATGAGGCCAAGCACCTTGAAAATTTGAAGGAAGGCATAGCAACGTCGGACCGCAAGAGGACGAGTTCTCAAGGAAAGAGACAGACGGTCGGAATTCTCTGTGGAGAATCCGCGAAGTCCCATGAGCCGTTAGATCTCACAAAGGAGAAGGGGAGTTACCGCGAGTATTCCTAAAGGTTCTAATCTCAGGAGGAGTAGAGCCATAGATTCAAGCCACGTGAGCCGTTGGATTTACCCGTGAGCTTCTATTTCGGGTTTTCGCGAGTGGAAGTCCCATAATCTTGGCAACAGGACTCACGAAACCCCGAAATGCGAAGTCCCAAAGGGCGAAAGGATTGTGTGGGCCATAGATTTGGAAGGTGGACAGGTGGCGCACTATCGACACAGAGTCAAACTCAGTTGACCATTTCGGGGTTTCATGGAGTGAAGTTCCGAAATCCTTACATCAGGACTCGCGATATCGCGAAGTCTGAAGTCCCGGCAGAGTGAAAGGCCGTTGAAAGGTCAAATGTTGCGAGCACATTGGAGTTTCGGTAAATTGGGTTTCGAAAGTCGAGGAGATGAGTTTCTTGACATCGCGACCTCCAAAATCACAATAAAGAGAAATGTGAAACAGGGAGAGAAAGGGTCAGTGTTGACTACTTTTGGGTTTTCGGAGATTGAGAAACAAGGCCTTTGACAACCGGATTTGCGGAAGTGCGAAGTATGATCTCCCAAATACAAGGGGGATTTCTTGAAGTTGAATTGTGGGTGCAGGTTTCCCGAAAGGGAAATAGAAGAGCCATTGCCGAGAGCTCTTCGGGCCAAGGAGAGAAGAATGATCCTGTGTACGTGACCTTCCGACCCGCGGGTTGGGGAGTGGTTGCATCACAATACAATGCTAAGACTAAGACCAAAACACCAAAGATAAACCAATACTGATCATGTGCCTCTCTTCTCCTTCCTCTTGCAACTACAACTTCCTTCAAGAGATGCACACTAGATGAGTGAGAGTGAGTGTGTTCAAATGAGGAATCATCTCACATATAAATACAAGTTGAGGAGGTGCTAGGGTTATGTCGCTTTACTTGATGGGGCCGACTTCTCTTAGAAGTGGTTAAAACCACTTTATAATTATTAGGGGCCGACTTTACAAATACAGTTTGACCAATCCACCTAAGGGGATTCGATCTTATACATGAACCGACTTGATCAATCTACAAAAGGGGATTCGATCTATTAAATAATAACTCAATTATAGTTAGAATACTATTTGAAGTTACAATATTTCAACACTACCCCTTAACAAGAAGGGTGTTCTACTAACATGACCCAATACAACATCATCAAGAGAAGGAGAAGGCATCATCATCATCAACATATGGAACACTGATTGGCACATCTATAAATCATTAGAAGTTTTTCTCATCATCAATATCATCATTGTTTACAACATGGAGTTGGAGTAACATCATCATCATCAACATCATGAAATTGAAACATCAACATCAATAGCACGAAGCTGGAACAACAACACCATCAACAACATGAGGTTAGAACATCATCAACAACAACACGAAGCCGGAATAACATCATCATCAACATCACGAAACCGGAACAACAACATCATCAACATGTCAAAAGATAATGAGACAAGTGCATGAACAACAACATTTGTGGTACTCTGACAGACTGTCCTTACCAGACCTTTAGGATCTACCTAGGAATCATAAAATTCCATAGAATATAAAATCCTAACGAGATACCATGTGTTACTCTGACATATTGTCCTTACTGGACCTTCGGGATGTGCCCAAGAATCATAAGATTCCCTAGGATATAAAATCCTAACCGAGCTACCACTACTTACCATAGCTAGCATATACATGCACAGGTACTCTGACAAACTTTCCTTACCAGACCTTAGAGATCTTCCTAGGGATGATCAATCCCCTAGGATATAAAATCCTAACGGAACTACCTATTGTTGGTCAGGATACCATAGTATCATCAACATCACTCCCCCTTTCAAGGGAGATCCTTTCGGACAACACCAAGCTTGTCTTGGAAGTACTCAAAATTCACACGAAACAGAGGCTTGGTCAACACATATGCAACCTGCTCATCTGTGCCAACATATTCGAGCTTTAGAACTCTCCTCTGCACCATATCACAAATGTAGTGATATCAAATCTCTATGTGCTTCGACTTATCATGGAACACTGGGTTCTCCGTCATCTTTATACAACTCTAGTTATCACATAGAATCACAGTGGCTTCCATCTCTAGATCAAACAGACCTGTCAACAACTTGTGAAGCCATATGACTTCACAATTGGTGGAACATGTTGCAATGTACCCCACTTCTATCGTGTTGAGAGAAATATTGGATTGCTTCCTACTTTTCCATGAAGTCATGGCTGACCCCAAATTGAAACAACATCTTGAAGTGCTCTTCCTATCTGAAGCACTTCCAACCCAATCTGAATCAGTATAACCATACAGTTTGAATTCATGATATCCAGTATAACATAGACCATACTCCAATGTACCCTTAAGGTATCTCATCACATGCTTTGTATCTACAAGGTGAACATGTCTGGGCTCCACCAGATACTAACTCAAGGTGTTCACAACAAAGCATATATATGGCCTAGTATTCGTCAGATACATCAACTATCCAATAATATGTCTGTATAGAGTAGCAACAACCAACTTTGATGAAGCATCAACCATGATCTTCAAATTCGTTTCCATGGATGTGTTCATGGATTTACATTCCAACATGTCAAATCTCTTCAGTATTTCAACTGCATACTTCCCTTGGTTAAGGAAGATCTTCTCTAGGCTCTGCCAAACTTCAATACCTAAGAAATAATGCATCGGGCCTAGGTATTTCATCTCAAACTTTGCAGCGAGCTTCTTCTTGCAATCTGCGATGAAATTTTCTTCTCCAGTCAAGAAAAAAACATCCACATATAGTAGCAATATAACTAGTTCATCATTCATAACCTTGAAGTAAAGGTTAGGATCAACTTACTTTTGGTAAATCCCAAGCTTGTCAAGAAACTATCAATTCTGCCATACCAAGCTCTAGGAGCTTTCTTTAACCTGTACAAATATTTCTTCAACCTATAGACATGAGTCTTTCTATCTTCCACTTTAAACCCTTGTGGTTGTTCTATATACACTTCTTCTTTAATAAAACCATTTAAGAACGTTGTTTTCACATCCATATGGTGCAACTTCCACTTCATTTTGGCTGCAAGAGCTATGATGGTTCTGATAGAAGTGTATCTAGATATAGGAGAAAATGTTTATTCATAGTCAATACCTTCCTTTCGAGAAAATCCACGAGCCACAAATCTTGCCTTATGGTTTTCAATGGTTTCGTTTGCTGCATGTTTTATTTTGTATATCCACTTGGAAGATACCACATCTTTGTTCTTTGGTCTAGGAACTACTTCCCATACATCATTCTTCATAATGGACTGGTATTCTTATGTCATGGCGTCCATCCATTCTTTCTTTTGAATGACTTCTTCAAAGCAAGTAGGTTCCTTCTCTACGATATCACACATCAAGGCCATATAACTGGAGAATGTCTTAGGTTTCTTGCTTTGTATCATGGTTCCTTCTGGGGCACCATACTTCTCTACATCCTAAATAATTTCTCTATCCCAAGATGGCTTCCTCTTGTGACAGATAGTCATACGGGGAGGTTCTTCATATTCTATCATATCATGATATTTTGGAATCTCGTCATCAGGCGTAGCTGTAACTTCCTTCACGGGTTCTATAACTTTGGGAGCTACAGGTTCTTCTTCATATACTTCTTCAAGATGGAATTTCCTTGATCTTTTGAGTGTTGCATATTCATCAAAGGTTACACCTTTGTTGATCTCAATATGATGGTAACATGGTATGTAAATTCTGAAGGCCTTAGAGACCTCATAGTATCCAACAAATATTCCCTTCTTTTCTGAAGGATCGAACTTAGTTCTCTTTTCTTTTGGAATGTGTACAAATATTGGACAACCAAATATTTTGAGATGGCTTACTTCTAGCTTCTTTCTGGTGAACATTTCTTCGGGAGTTTTGAATCCAAGTGCACTATGGGATAATCTATTTTGGATATATATTGTTGTTCTTGCTACTTCATCCCATAAGTTCATTGGAAGATCTTGATCATGAATCATAGTCTTTACTGCTTCCATAATCGTTCTATTCTTTCTTTCTGCTACACCATTTTGTTGAGGATTATAGGGAGTGTCAGTGGTGAGCTCCCTCTTAATCCTGACATCTCTGCAAAAGTTTCCAAATTCATTTGAAGTGTACTCTCCTCCATTGTCTTACCTAAGTAGCTTGATTTTCCTTTCAAAGAGGTTTTCTACCAAGGATTTGAATTCTTTGAACTTTTCAAGTACTTCATCTTTTGACATCAAGAAATAAACCCAAATATTAAAAGAGTAATCATCAATAAAATATACATAGTATACATACCAACTTAGAGAGGTTGATGGCATTGTACCGCATACATCTGAGTGTACAAGCTCCAAGATTCCTTTTTCTATAATATCGCTCTTTGGAAACATATTCTTTACATTTTTTCCTTATGCACATCCCTTGCATACACCTTCATGATCAACTTTAATTCCGGTAAACCTGTAGCTACCTTGCTTACATATGGTAAGGCTTTGTAGTTGATGTGAGATAGTGATGCAGGAGCATCGTAAGTAGCCAGCCAAGCGAGCATGAAGGCAGAAGATAGCTAGAAAGTGCAACACACATTTTACATGTTTTGGAAATGTTTTTGAAGCATTAATGAAATGGTTAAAGGGAAGCGTACTTGTGTATTGTAAACAGATCATGAGCGATTCACTCTCATCTATAGGAGGTAGATGCATTTATGCATAGTGAATGAAAGTAGGTAGATTTAAATTCCAGATTAGACAGTTTTAGGAACAGGAGGGAAAATGGATATAGACACCCTCATCTTTGTATCATTGTATCATTAGAACATTAGCATAGAGCAAGAGAAGGGAGAGTTGTAGCAGAGAGTTGAGAAGAAGAACTCATGTACAGGAGCTTTGAATTAATATATGAAGCTTTAATTCAGATCTACGGTGTTATGATGTTTTCTGTTTGTACATGTTAAATGGTCTACTTACAGTTGTTTTATGCTATCTATTATGCATTTGCTTTAGTACTGTGAATGTATGATTTCATTTTGAATGTTTGAATCTGAGAGAAGGAGAATGAGTTTCAATTGTTTCTCTTCCTGAGGGAGAGAATTTTCTGGAAGGAGTGCAGTGAAACGTCCACAGGGAGTGCGTTGACGAAGGTTCAGAGTTCATCTTTGAAAGCTCAGGTGGGATATCGTTGTTCTCATTCCCACATAAGTGCAGGCAAAGCACAGGAACCATGAAAGGTGTGTGCAGGCTGGGCGAAACCTTAGAATTTATCAACTAAGGTTGAGAGATTGAAAGATTGTTGTTGCAGAGAAAGTGCACAGAGTCGGGGGTTCAAATACGCTGAGGTATTCGAAGGATTGCCGCAAAGAGTGCATGCATAATTCTTCTTAAAGACCTGAGTTGCGAAGAAAGTGCATAAGGGTTAGGGTCTTTGAATCATTCAAGAGAAAGCGGGAAGCCCAAGTGGTGTGCAGAAGTCACATCCTAGAGAAGGATCGCAGAGTCGATTTTTGAACCAGAGGTTCTTGAGGAGGAACTGAATGGTCGAAATTCTCCAGGGAGAACTCCTGAAATAGCGAGGACCATAGCATCCAAGAAAGTTGTAGGGTGGTTAGAGGCAGGTGAGATTACCACTCTAGGATCTAGAATCAACGTGGATCGTTGATCGTGCTTTGCACAAGCCATTGAATCATTTCGACATTTCGGGGATCCTAATGACAAAAAGTTGAGCATAGTGAAACGAAAGTCCCGAAGTCACGTGTTGCGACAGGAATTGGATTAGAGGTTCGGGATTTCGGTACTTTGGGTGTTGGAAGACAGAGGAGACAACGCTTTGGGAGCGAGAGTCCTGAAAACCTGAAAGAGTGATAGGTGGAAGGAGTCTACGTCAAAGGTAGAAAACCGCAAGGGCACCAGGTGGCATGTCTTCTTCAATTGGTGGAGTCAAAACTTGTGGACCGTTTCGGGGTTTGGAGGTCGAAGGACGAAGAGCCTTGCATTCGGATTCATGAAATCGCGAAGTCTGAAACCCTGATGAAGTGAGAAGCCCATTGAAAAGTCAACCTCTGTTGAGTGCGTCGGAGTTTAGAAATTCAGGTTTCAGAAGTTGTAGAGATAAGAACCCTCGACATCAGAGATCGCGAAATCGCAAAACCCAAAATCTCGAAGTTGCAAAGGGCGTGATCCTATTTCGGGTCAGGAGATTTGGGTTGATGCTTCGTGTTTGATCACATGAGCACACTCATAAGGACCTGTGGAAAAACACTATTGTGTGTGAAGGTTATTTCCCAAGGGGAAACCAAAGAGTCTATTAGACTCAAAGGGCAGATTTAGAGCGATCCTGTGCGGACCTCGACCCGAGGGTTTGGGGGTCTGCGTCAGTTGTGGTATCAGAGACTAGAAAGATTTCTTTGCTTTCTATAGCAGAGAAAAGAGGAATTTTACAGCCATGTCGCCAAGAAGAAGAGACAAGAAAATACCTTATCCACCAGAGGAAAGGGAAATGCCAAGAAGAAGAGACAGGCAATTACCTGACCCAACAAGGGAAAGAGAGATGCGTGAATTACATGCCAGGCTTGATGCCATGGAGACGACATAGAGGCACACAGTTGACGTTGGGGATATCAGCGAATCTGAAAGTGAAAGTGAAGCCGAAACCGAGGAAGTTGTAGTCGAAGATGCTGTGGAAGAATGCCTATTCAGGGTTGTTGCAAGGATAGGTGCCAGGGCAAAAATGGAGATTCCCATGTATGAGGGAATCCTAGATGTTGAGGACTTATAGACTAGATTAGAGCTCTGGATAAATATTTTGACTATGAGGACGTTGAGGAAGACAAGAAGGTCAAACATGCTATCACAAGACTTAAAGGACATGCAACACTGTGGTGGGATGAACATAGGCTGATAGACGCTGCAAAGGCAAGTAGAAAATCAAAAGATGGGATAGAATGATCGTAAAGATGAAAGCCAAATTTATACCCAGGGATTATCAAATTACTCTGTTTTGGAGAATGTAGAATTTGAGACAGAAGTTGATGTCAGTGAAAGAATACACTGAAGAGTTCTACAAGATAAACATCAGAGCAGGTCATCGGGAAAGTGATGATGAAAAGGTTGTCAGGTACATGAATGGTCTGCGGTATGACATTCAAGATGAGATGAGCATGATGAGCTTTCGGAATGTGGAGGATGCTTATCAGATAGCTCTGAAAGCTGAAGAGAAGCTAAGCCGGAAGCAAGGTCAGAGAGGCTGAGGCATAAGTCAAGTTAGAGGCAAAGCAGTTGCCCAAGACAGAACTCAGAAATCTAAAGAAGAGGGGAAGAAACCTCAAACTCAACCTCAACCTGAGAGAGGAGGAAGCTCATAGAGAAGGCAGTATGCTGATAGAAACACTTTTCCTCGAGGCAGAGGAAGAGGAAGAGGCATAGGTGGTGAAGTGAAATGTTTTACCTATGGAAAAAACAAACATAAATCTTATGAGTGTCCAGATAAGAAGAAAGAAGGTGGTGAAACTCACATTTCCGAAGAACAAGAACAAAATGTTGAGGCAGAAGATGCTGAGGGTGGAAGATCACTAATGATGAGGAAAGTTCTTTTAACGCCAGAAAAGGAGGCGGAGAACCCAGCCCAAAGGAACATACTTTTTTAGACTGCTTGCAAGACCAAAGACATGGTATGCAAAGTCATCGTGGACAGTGGTAGCATAGACAATCTCTTTTCTACAGAGATGGTAGAAAAGATGGAGCTAGAGACTATTGAACATCCAAGCCCATACAGAGTTTCGTGGATACAAAAAGGACATCAGGTAAATGTCACTAAACAATGTTTAGTTGAATTTAAAATAGGAGGATATAAGGATGAAATACTATGTGATATCATTCCCATGGATGTTTGTCATCTATTGTTGGGTAGACCATGGCAATATGACAAGAATGTGATTCATGATGGGAGAAAGAACACATACACCCTGGAAAAGAATGGGAGAACTCACATGTTGCTTCCAATTAAGGATAAAGAAGTGAAACCAAAAGTGAGCAACATTGTACTTCTCATGAGTGGGAAGGAACTTCTTAAGGAGGTTAAGAAGAAGGAAGATATAAAATTCATCGTGGTCAGGAAGCCTAGAATTCTTTTAACCAGTACAAGAGTGGATGATTTACCAGAGGAAATCCAGAAGTTACTTGAAGAGTTTGCTGATATAGTAGTGGATGAACTACCTTGTTCATTGCCACCGATCAGAAGTATAAGTCATCACATCGAGCTTATACCAAGAGCCAGTTTACCGAACAAAGCAGCATACAGGTTGACGCCGCAGGAGAATGAATAGGTCAAGAGACAAGTCCAGGACTTAATGGGCAAAGGATTGGTTAGAGAGATCTTGAGCCCATGCACTGTTCCAATAGTGCTCAGCCCAAAGAAAGATGGAGGCTGGAGGATGTGTACAGACTCAAGGGCAATCAACAAGATTACCATTAGATATAGATTTCCTTTGCCAAGGATGGATGATTTGATGGATTGCTTGAGTGGAGCAAATTTTTTTTCAAAGATTGATTTGAAAAGCGGATATCATCAAATTTGTATGAGGGAAGGTGATTGTTGTTGGGAAAAACACCCTACAGACTAGCAAATAGAGTTCAGACTTTGCATGTAGATTTGACTGAATAGAAATTACTTTCTACCTACATCCCTAGATTTAAGTCCCCTTTTCTCAGTAAATGCATGGAAAGATCCACCTACCTTGTTATCGATGTTTGATGTCAATCCTCCGTTGTGCTTGATTACTTGTTCACAATGCTCCTTCCAAAGATGACCTACACTCAAGACAAACAACAACTATGCATGCATGCTACTTCTATACTAACGGGTTAGAAATCAAACATAAAATAATCAAACCATAGAAAGTTCATGAATTTGGACGGGAAAAGCATTCTCTTTATTACTTAAAATGAGTCAACTTATAAAAGTTGAGACCGACCACCGCTCCTTGAACCTGATCCTGGGCTCCTCTTCTTGTGTCCTTCAACTGCTTTGCTTTAAATCTCCTTTGGCATTAGGAAAGGCTAAAGGGTTGGGACAATGGAATACGTAAATGGGAAGAGTTTCTTTGCTATATTTTTTTCCTCCTCCAAATGGTACCCCTACCCCTTCTTTTATAGGCTAGAAGGAGCTAGGTTTTTACACAAACCCTTGGCCATGCATGGCTGAGAGTTTTAGTTAACCCACCCATAGCTTTTTGTTCTGTTGGCAACTTTCCTTTTTTCATGCTTTTGTAGGTACATGCAGGCTATTGTGAGTCAGCCACCATGTACATGCGTGTAGTAATGGGTTAGGGCACGTGGGCCTTACACAAGAGGATTTTCAAAGAGTTGTTCAACAGAGTTTTGGCAAAGAAGGGATATGAGTTGGCTTGATGCTAGGTAAGCATGTGTAGTGAAATTTAGGGTTATAACAGATGCCCCCTAATGTGTGAGGTCAGAAGAGCATCTGATGGCCGAAATACATTATAAATATTTACTGATGTGCCGAACGATTGAGCCCAAGGATCAGGAACCAAGAGGTGTCGTCTGCAAAATAACAAATGTCTCACCGAAGCGAGCATACCCATGCTCGGGATAAAATAGAACCATGGCTACCAATCAAATACACTGTAGATCCATGTTAAATAACTATAAAGAGTATCCACGAACAATACACAACGGAGCTACATCTCGAAATCAGAAAGATATACATATAGAGTATCCATCTTCCAGAAGTTGATTCGGCCTGATGGCTGGACTTCAGAGCTCGAGCAACAACTTCAAAAATCTTCCAAAAGTCGAGTAGGAGTGTAATATGAGTGTATAAATGGACTACCCAGAGGTCTTCGATGGCTTTTCAGTCATGGACTTGATAATCTTGATGTTCGTACTGAAGGCTTCAGTGATTTCAAACAAGGACTTGATTGGATGTTCAGGATGGTCGGGTATGCGAACAAGAGACATTTTGCAGAGGGGCCGACTCAGGCTTAATGATAAACTTCCCTTGGAAAATAGCATGACAAGTGATGAGACTCAGGCAGCATATATGTTAATCATAAGTCTACGAAGCAGGAGGCAACACAAACTCTCCATATGTTTGGAAGAATAACCAAACGGTGGAGGAC
>JZKD02S1673485.1:358344-377457 GCA_000966675.3 Picea glauca | reverse complement strand
CTTTATTGTGTAATTCCTTGATCATACACATAAGTTGATAGTTGAATATATTTTGCTATCTTCACTTTGGTTGGTTTGTGTTGTCTTGGTCTTGACCTCACAAGAGCACCAGAGCGAAGCAGGAGCAACAGAGACCCTAGGAAGCGATACTAAGGTATGTTACTGGTTCCTTCCTACTAGATAATTCAATGGTCAAAACTTAGGGAAAGAGTCATGTCTTGTTCTGTTTTGTTCTAGATCCAGGTGGATCTAGAGAGATCTATTAGTGTCCACACCTACTAATTAGTCCAATAACAACAGGCCACATGTACACTCGGGTAGAGTAAAGTCTGCCCACGTGTACACGCGACTGTCGCTTCTACAGCTTGCGTGGACCCCCCCATTGTAGAAAAAAGAATTAAAAGGCAAGTGCTGACCCTCCTGAACCTTGTTGTGTTGGCAGGATGTATGTCCAGTGGAGGGAAAGGGAGCATGAAGAAATCATTGAGTTGGTTGCAGGAGATCCGAATGTCATGACTGTGTTGATGCAATGCGGTTTACTGAAGTTCTTTCTATGTCCATTTATGCATGCACAACCAAGGCTACTGAATGCCTTGATTGACTACTGGCACCCTGATGCAAAGGCCTTTATGTTAGAGGGGCAATCGCTAGTGCCCACCACCAAGGATATCTATTTTTTGACTGGTCTCTCAAGGAGAGAGGAACCAATCAACTTCAAGACATTTCTTGCAGGACCAAGTAAGATATTGGAAATGATAGTCGAGCACTGTGAGGCTGGGACTGATTGTGCAGGCTCCCAGGTACCTATCAGTAAGATCACTAACATATAGCTACAGGTGATGTTATTACTGATTGGGCGGATTACCGGTTCTATAGCCTTGCATAAGGCTTCTCGTGCACAGATGAACTGTGCGATCCAGTGCTTGAATGCATAGATTTTTGACTGGAGTACCACATTACTAGAGTGCATGAAGAGGCAATTGACAGATTGTTGACAATAGACGCAAAGGAATTTCAGGTTCGGGATGATCTTGTGTTCATTTTTCTTTGAGAGAGTTCTGAGCTTTAGCCCTTGAGAAGTAGTACGAGGACATCATGCCTCATTTCCTGCAGTGTGTAGATGGGAAATATTACTGCCACGAGGTGGTGGAAGGACCAATGAGTCCTTCAATGATGACTTCTTTGCGTGGTTGTCATGGCAGATCCCTGTGATCGAGGAATACCCATATGCAAGGATAGATTTTTCTAGAGATCCTGAGATACCCGTGCCTCTTGGTGAGGAGGGGAGATGGGTAAGTCTCCACCTTTGTAGTTTTTTTTTGCATATGTAATTTTTATGTCATTTTTGTGATATATATCATTTTTTTTTGTATGCCAGAGTATTTTACGGGTAAACATTTATTGCATGCAGATGTGGGACCCATGCGACCTGCCGATTATGCACGGAACTGCCACCGCTGGAGGAGCAGCAGTAGTAGGGAACCTCCCAGCCGGGGAGGCTGAGAAAGTCCTTAAATGAGTTGAGTGGAACTTCACTGCACTCACTCGCACAGTCTCGATGGCAGAGATAGAGGACCTGTCGCCATCCATGCAGCCTCATGTATTGGGGGCACCTCGGACATGGGTCCGATTGTTTAGGCGTTTAGCCCATGCTGTGGACTAATATAACAAGGCCCATAGGCCCTAAACCTATTTAGACTTTTTACGTGCCACGAGCACTTACTTGTATATATTTTTTGAGGGCATAAGCCCCGTGACTCATTATTAGTCCCATTTTTGAGGCGCTTTCATCCATCTATGTAATCTGTTTGTTTTATGATGTTATATATGGTTTTTTGATCTTTTGTGTCTTATGGATCACGTGTGAAAAAATGTATTGACATGCTTATGTCAATGTTCTTTCATATGTGTGCAAGATGCCAATCTAAAATTTGATTATCTAGAGTATCTGTAATTTGGTTTAATCTCCTAGGAACATGAAATTATGTAATATAATCAAAGTTTCAATCTAAGAGACGTACCCTAAGGAATCATCGATGTAAAGTTGGATCATGAACCCGGTATACTCTGTTTAGCTATGACACAACCAGTTGAGGGTCGAGATAGACCCGAAGATGAGAGATACCCAATGACAAGGCATTACGAAGCAACTCAATAACTGCACTATACTCGGCGACATTATTTGTGGTGTCACCTAAGCATATACCTCTGGAAGATAACAACTGGCCCTGAGGTGTAAAAATTACTGAAGCTGCGGAGGCAAGCCTCCACGTGTGCCGACTAGCACTGTCTGCATACCCAATGAACACCTCAGAATCACTTGACATCTACCATATTGATGAAAGATAGCATCAATGACACATCCATAACACTTAAAAAAAACTAAAAAGTAATAGTACAAAGACTATACATATGTTACAAAAAGTTACCCACAGTGACCTGTCTATGAGTAATACTTCTTGAGGTAGAGCCCATTTCTAGGCTCTGCCAAAGCATTCCCTTCAAAATCAACCAAACGATAAGTGCCCCTTTTTAATACCTCTTTTATGATGAAGGGTCCGAACCACATGGGTTTAAATTTTCCTGCCCCCAGGGGGTCCTTATCTTGGTCATAGACCAGGACAAGGTCGCCTTCAGAGAAAATCCAAGGATGAACAGACCTATCATACTGACACTTGACCTTATGTTTGTGAGCCTCTTTGGCCAGGGCCACATCGCGATGCTGCTCATTGAGATATTCAAGGTGTACTAACCGTTCTTCAAGTGGATAAGTGTCTGGCAATAATTGAACTGCCAATTTTAGAGATGGGATCTGACATTCGATGGGAAAGACTGCCTCCAGCCTGTAAATGAGTTGAAAAGGTGAGAAACCAGTTGTAGTCTTAACATATGTTTGGTAAGCCCATAATGCCGAGTATAACATCAAATGCCAATTTGACTTGGCTGAGTTGATAGTTCACTGTAGAATAGTCTTAAGAGTTTTGTTTATAGCTTACACCTGCCCATTGGCTTGGGGGTAGTAAGGTGATGAATGCTCTTGCCATAACCCAAGATTTGATGTTAATTTGGTCATCATTTGATTTTGAAAGTGATTGCCATGGTCAGTGACAATCTCTCTTGGGATGCCGAACCTTGCTATGATCTAGTTGAATAAGAAGAGAGCTGCAGTCTCTCCATCATCTTTAAACGTTGGCATAGCTTCGACCCACTTAGTGAAGTAGTCAACAACTACGATGATATAGCGGTGCCCCCTTGCTAACGAGGGGTTGCAAGTAGTGTAATCAATCCCCCACTTAGTGAAGGGACCAATTGTGATGATAGGAAACATAGGAGTGGGATGTGCCCTCATCTTCTGAGAGAAGATTTGGCATGGATGGCACTTCTTGACCGATTCGATACAATCTTTGATAAGTGTCGGCCAGAAGTAACCTGCTCGTACAATCTTTTGGGCTATTGCCAACCCATACAAATGACCGCCACAAGCTGCAGTATGGAAATCGTTGAGCATGATAATGGCCTCCTCGTGTGTGAGACATCGATGTAAGATGCAGTCTACACCTCTCCAATACAATGTATCATCGAGTATGAGATAATTCTTAACTTGATGGCATATTCGCTGACGCTCATCACGAGAAGCAGAGGTGGGGCACTTAAAAGTCTGGAGATAGATAAGTATATCTCTGTACCAGGGATTTGAAGATGTAATCAAAAACATATCTCCCCGGATAGGCGATTCCTCAGGCACAATGTCACCTGACTCAATCGAAAGTTCCGAAATAAGCTCTGCGAAGACCAATGACTTTTTGGACTTTGCTGAAACAAAGTCTAAGTCAAATTCTTGGAGGATGACTATCCATCGACTAATTTTTCTACCTATAACTCGTCGTGTCAACATGTACTGGAATGGATTCATGATAGCAATGACGGTGGTCTTGCGAAACAGAACATAGTGACGGAACCGTTGAACATCATGAACTGTTGCCAACACAAGTTTTTCGATATGAGAATAATTGAGTTCCAGTCCTACGAGGCCTCAACTCAGGTAATAGATCATGTATTCTGAGAACGAATCATCTTCCTGAACTAAAACCATGCCAATGGTTGACTCTGCGATAGCCATATATAATAAGAAATCTTTGTTATAGTTAGGTGGCCGTAGCAGAGGTGCGGTTGTGAGGGCATGTTTTAATGCATCGAAAGAGTGTTGAGCGGCTTCGTCCCAGAAAAAAGGAACGTCTTTCTTTAGTAAACGCATAAATCCCTTGGTGTTTTTGGCATAGTTGGCGATGAAGCGTCGTAAGAAGTTTGCCTTGCCTTGTAGACTCTAAAGTTGTAGGATTGTTCGTGGGGGGGGCAACTAGATTATTGCCTCCACCTTAAGAGGATTGACCATGATCCCTGTTGTTGATACAATAAAACCTAACAAACATCCCGACATTACGCAGAAGATGCACTTGTTTGGATTCAAGCGAATCCTAAAGCAACGAAAACGTTCAAAGATTAGTTTAAGGTGTATTGGATGATCCGTTCTCTTGCGAGAGCGTGATGCTGAATCATCTAGGTAGGCCTCAACTATATGCTTGAGGTCATGAAAAGTAAAATACATGGCCCACTGGAATGTGGCTCCAACATTTTTAAGGCTAAAAGGCATCTTACGATATGCGAATGTACCCCACGGACAAATGAATGTCGTTTTATGTTGGTATTCGGGTTTGATTTGGATTTGATTATATCTCGAAAAACCGTCCATGAAAGAAAAGGCTTCACAACCAGCGCATTCATCAATGATCTGGTCAATGAATGGTGTTGGAAAATTATCTTTGGGACATGCCTTGTTCAAATCATGGAAATCGGTACATACATGAATCGTGCCTTGTTTTTTATTGACCGGCATAGGATTTGACACCCATTGAGTCAAATGAATAGGATAAATAAAACCTGCCTTTAGCAATTTCCCAACCTCAATCTTGATGGCTGCTACTTTCTTGGGATTAACTGGATGAAGTTTCTGTCAATCAGGCTTGGCATCAGGATACGTTGTGATTTCATGTTCAACTATCTTTGGATCGATACCTAGAATTTCCTCATAAGACCCAACAAAAACGTCACAGAATTATTTGAAAAGATCCGTGTAAATTTGAATCTCTTCGAGGGAGCAATCCACTCCAATGAAGACATTCTCCATGACGCCATGGTTTTGGGATATGTTGATTGGTATAGTTTTAGCGATAGTCGCCATATTTTCCTCAACATAAATTTCATGTGTAGCTAAGAGATTAATAGGACACGGCTGATCTCCTGTCATGGTAACAGTGAATTATCCTGCTTCGATTTGGCTTAACTCTAGGAGAAAATATGATCTATGATGAAGATCTTCCCAAGGTTTGTCCGTACTAGTCATTGCTTCGATTACTACTTCATCAGAAGGAAAGACTAAGTCTAACGAATCGATGTTAGTGAGAGAACCCTGAGCCCAAATAGGCTCTAGAAGTGGATCTAACTCTTGTGCAGGAGTTGGATCAGGGTTAGTTGAAACTTGCTGGACTAAAGAGTACGCTACTTCAGCAGTAGACAAGGGCATGGACATGCCTGGGTGCCCTGTCTCATCCATCGTGGCTGATCGGGAAGGAAGAATCCAAGGATCCTCAAAGTAAGTCATGCGGAATGACGAAATTTGAAAAATCTCAACCTTATGGTGATTAGATATAAATTTGATATCAACATGAGGAGGTGGGTAATCGAAGGTACCCATCAAGGATGGGCACAAACCAACTCCTACGTTAATGACACCTGGTTGAGGATTATCAATAATCGGGACCGTGGATGCCCCCAGAGCTGGGTCAGGTTTGGAGAAAGAAAATTGATCAATGGTCATTATCCGACCCTCGTGCGGAAACAACAAGACTCAAAAAATTGTAGCATCCACAACTTGCATAGCATAAGTCCAACTCCGTCCTAACAAGAGGTTATAGTTGAGGGGAGCATCGACTACCTCTACTTCGACACACACGGTTTTCCCTCCTAACTGCACAGAGAAAGAAGGAACGATGCCATGTGGTTAGAATGAACGACTGTCGAAAGTAGTGAGGAGAGTAGGTGATGGAGACAAAGTGGGCTGGCCAATGGCCTTCCAACATGCCAATGACATAACGCATGTCGAGGCACCCTTATTGACCACCGTGCAGAAGATATTCTGAGTAAAATTTTTCTTGGGATGAGCCACTACTATCTGAAATGCTACGTGGTAAGGAAGACAAGGTTTTAAATTGGTTGTATCTAACATGATGGTACCCAGATTACAAGTCTCAGTAGAGCCCAAGGTGGTTAACAGGGGTTTCCTCTGAGCAGGGAAGATTTGGAGGACCTCCAAAGCAGACATCGCACAAGGGGTTTGTGATAAATCTCCCACCACAGAGTAATTCTGGGTGGCCCTTGCGTTTAGGTTGTGAAAAGATTTTTTAAATGCACCCTTTGGAATGCGTGTCATTGTTTCTCCCAACGTCTTCTCAATCTGTAGAGGAAGAGATGGGAGATCAACTTCTTTACCCTTCTCAAAAGCGCTTGGTTTACTATAATCGTGCGCTCTAGTTGATATGAAAGTGTCACTCCTAACCATATATACGTTCACGGATGAGGGATTGTTTGGAGGTGGGCAAGTTTTTTGGTTGCCCCCTTCTGTGCTTGTAGAGGCTTGAGTTAGATTTTTCCCATGTTGAAAGGGATTAGTTAACATTGCTTGTTGTTGTTGTGTGACAAACTTTTGGGCCTTTGCAAGTTGAGGACAAATATGGGTCGGGTGGTCTTCCGCACACAAGTTGCATGGATACCTCGCCTTCCATTTTTCTGCGTTGTCCCCGCCAGCATTATCAGTGGGTTTTTTATCCCCCTTACCTTTCTTTCATTGTTTTTTCTTCCCTTCAGGCTTCTGGGTGGCCTTTGGGTTAGTCGAATGCATGGTGTGTACTTCCGACGTTTGGGTAGAGGGAGCAGCCAAAGAAGTAGTTTGGCTGGCCACTGTGTGTTGTATAGATAACTATTGCAACCGCTTTGTCAATTTCTCAGCGGGCTTGGTTTGTGTTGAACCAACAATACCATCGGCATGTGGTCCAACTCTCTATCTAGTTTTATCCAGTATCGAACGTGGTGCATCTATCAAGATGTTGTATAATAAACCAGACTGAGAATAGATGAGTTCAAACTGTTGAGCCCTCATGATGGCATATTCTTTGGAGAAAACTACATATGTCGTGACATCTTTGGACAACTGTGGGACCAAAGACTTAAGGAACCACTCAAACAAGAATGCTGGTGGGACTGGTACCTTGATTAAACTCTTCCGGCGTCTCCACTCTTGGATATGATTAGAGATATGGTCCATTGTTGTCTATTTGAAATTGGTGAGCAGCTCTGTGCCAGCGTCGTATCTCACAGGTAATTGGAAATGGTTAAGGAAGGCCAACACCAGTTCGCCAAAAGAAGAGTATCTTGAGCGATTGAGCTCGATGTACCATTTCGAGGCACTCCCAATGAGAGTACATTGAAACAATAACAACTATACAGAGTCATATTTCAATGAGTTAGATGAGCACCAAAGATGAAAGTTAGTCACATGATCACCTGGATCTTCATTAGGCTTGGCCTTGAACTTTGGAATGTCCGAAGACAACTTCGTCGGCATAGGAGGCCAACGTGGATCGTGACAAATAGGATCATTCAACAACCTTGTCAAATCTAGCAAGTGTAAAGTTGCCAGGAACAGTAGTTTGGGTTGTTGTTGATAACCTGGGAAAAAAGGTCCTAGAGTTTGACTAGCACCAGGTTGCCAGGAAAAGTTTGGCTGCTGTCCCAAATTCTAGTAGAAACCATGGCCCTGGCCAATGTAAGGATTTTGCATCTGTGGAGACATCATCGGCTGATTTCCCAAAAAGTACATAGAGTGTTGGGCATGCATTGTATTCGAAGGACTTTGGGAAGGATTACCCCATGCCGGCCCCGTGGGGATAGGCATAGTAGTTTGTCCGGGGTTCCATTGATTGTGGAAAGAATTACCCTAGAACGACATTCTGGAGGAGGGAATGGATCCTTGCCCTAAATTCCAAGGTCCTATTATGTGTGCCCCTTGCGCAGGAATAGTACCATGCGCAGGAGTAGATTGTCCAAAAATGGGGTTGCTCCCAGTCGAGAAAGTGGCTGACGCGAATGTGTTGTTACCAAATGTTTCGTTCTAAGAAAACAGTGTCAAACCTACTGACATACTATGCAAAGGTGGTCCCTGAATCCCCGCTCCAAATAAACTATTTTGTGTAGATTTCCCGATGGATTACTGATGCGAACCACTGAGTGAAGGGGACGATGGAGGGATATGACCTCCTGTGTAAGGAAAAGCATTAAAAGGGACAGGAGTTCCCCCCAAGTGACCTTGTAGAGGAGCGCTAGAGCTCCCTGCCCCCAGACCCAAAGTCTGTAAAGTGGAGTAGGTTAGTACAAGACTTGTACCTGAACTAGGCATACCGTATGAGAACAGAGGGCCTGTCGCACTAGGTGTGAAGGGGGTTGTGGTCGCTGCCATAGATGGGTTCGGTCCACTGTGCGACGTAGTTGCGGCCAAGACCATGGTGGCTCGGACCAATGACGGTAGGTTAGGAGATGACTCTCCTGTGGTGACAACCATGGTGGGAATTGAAGAATTCCCAGAAGAAGTAACATCATTTGTTTCCATTGCTGTGTGAGGCACTGTCTGGCGTTCGTGAAATTGGATTGGTACAATAAATGGTACCAAGATATCAGTGGTTGGGGTTTCAACCAAGCCAAGAGAGGTTGCTTTAAGGTTCAAAATGGTTGATTCCTCCAGGGGTTGTTCGGGCATAATGGTTTGTAACCCGGTCGCTTCAAAAGACCCTTGTTGGTCTAGCTTCCGCCTTAATGGTGGCGAGGGTGGATCCAGTGTAACCAGCGGCAGGCCAAGAAGCCTTTGTGACTGGCAGAGCTCGGGATCCTCCACTGTGTGAGAAGATCCAAGACACTCTAAGGTAGTCTAAACGTTCAAAAGTAACACACACTAAAAAAAAAAAGTCCCTAAGATATAAGACAAGCAATCACTAAATTATTTGGAAGAACAGTTGCAACAACCAACACTAGAGAAACTTACCGGTGCAAGTGCAACTCGAACACGGAAGCACCCTCTGGGTATACTCTACAAATCATGGCTCGATGTCTATCCTAGTTACCATAGTATACCCCCGCAGTCACCTGTGTATGTCCCTAAAAAGATTGGCAAATAGGTTGCCAGCACGTGAACAGTCACCAGGCGGGTACAGTCGAAAGTCGGGTAGACCACAATGAGCAAGGTATTGAGCCCGAAACCCGTCAAGGGTATCAAGAGAAAATGGTTCGGAAGACAATTGAGGACCTCAAATGGATTCAAGACCCATGAAACCCCGTGGTAAATGCAAACGACGAAATCCCAAAACAAGCCCTCTATATGTGTTCTCCACTACAATTGGTCTGGATTTGGAGGGGTTATCTCCGCTACCTTTCTGCACACGACCTCGTGTTTATCCCCTATGTTAGAGGGGGGTCCTATATAACTTCCACGAAACTGGACTTAGACACTCCCTATCTCAGACTCCAATGTTTGGTTTTGAATGGCCTTGAAGAGTTTCCTCTCCAACTTAATCCAAGGCCCTAGTCTTGAACTAGTTTGTGAACCCTACAAACATAAAAGTCTAGTAGATTTAAAAATTAGCATTGATTTTATGGCTTTGTCTTATGTCAAGGGGTATGAGGGTGAAACTGATGATGTGTAAAAGATGAAAGCAAAAAATGAATAAAAAAGCTGGAAACAAAACTTTTACTGAATGCAAAATTTCAACAACTTTTCACAAAGAAAGATTTTTTAATTTTTCTAAGATTTTGGACAACAAACTCAAAGGAATTTCACTTGACTATGAGCTACTTATGATCTAAGTGAACTGCAAAAACTTATGAAATAAAATACTTCTCCCTAGCTAATGATGCAAAAACACACTCTTCAACCAAAGAAGAAAACATAAAGAGATTTTTTCTTACTTAAGTGCTAGTAAAGAAAGAAAGGGAAAATATCGACAAGCAAAAAACCAAGAAAAACAATTCTGGCTTGAAGCGCAGATCACAAAGAATCAGATTAAAGAATCACACAATGGCAATTGTAAGAACAATGACTCTCACGCTTGTCTAAAATCCATAAGAAAACAAAAATTTTATTTTTTATTTTTCTAACAATGTTTTAAATGAGAAGAAGAAAGCTAAGGCTAAAAATAATCCTAAGCTACTGACTGTTCAAACATAGATTCAAACACCTGAGAGGAATACTTCTTATCACAGGAGGGGATGACTGCCCCACCCTGAACAAAAAGTAGCCTGTACAAGCACGTGACTGTCACTCAAACAACACGCGTGTGAACGCATTTTGAACAACAAACGAGGGCATGTACACGCGGGCTGACCTTGTATAGGCCGCGTGTATATCTAAACTCTAAGGAGAAATATGAAAACAAACAAACTAGACCAGGAAGAGACCTCTGGTATTGATAACCAAGATCTCTTGAAGGCTTGGATACTCTTTCTAACAGAAAACAAATAATGCAAGGAAAAATAATAAGGAAAAAAACAATCTGAGATAGGACTGTTATTTAAACAAGAATTAGACAGAATTCCAGAAAACCCCCTGAGAATGTGTGATTCTGACAGGGAAGAGGAGGACTGCCTTTGAGGTTCTCTGAACGCCTACACGCTATTGCTATCTCTACAGCTAGAATTCACACACGGGTTGTAATAGGATAGGGCGCGGGTACACGCATGTAGGCCTTATGCATGCCGCATGTACCTCTGTGTGTCCCAAAAAACACAGTCAAGAAAAATTCAGGGAAAGATGGTATGGAAAACCAGACTCCCTGCTATCTCAGGCCTTATAAAAACGAAAAGAAAAGACAGGCAAGAAAAAACTAGTCTTTAAACTACCGAAAAACTAAATAAAAATTCCAGGAACCCTAAAGAGTATTCTCCCCAGTACTGTCGCCAATTCTGTTGTTTAGAAAAACACCCTACAGACTAGCAAATAGAGTTCAGACTTTGCATGCAGATTTGACCGAATAGAAATTACTTTCTACCTACATCCCTAGATTTAAATCCCCTTTTCTTAGTAAATGCATGGAAAGATCCACCTACCTTGTTACCGACGTTTGATGTTGATCCTCCGTTGTGCTTGATTACTTGTTCACGATGCTCCTTCCAAAGATGACTTACACTCAAGACAAACAACAACTATGCATGCATGCTACTTCTATACTAACGGGTTAGAAATCAAACATAAACTAATCAAACCATAGAAAGTTCATGAATTGGGATGGGAAAAGCATTCTCTTTATTACTTAAAATGAGTCAACTTACAAAAGTTGAGACCGACCACCGTTCCTTGAACCTGATCCTGGGCTCCTCTTCTTCTATCCTTCAACTAATTTTCTTTAAATCTCCTTTGGCATTAGGAAAGGCTAAAGGGTTGGGACAATGGAATACGTAAATGGGCAGAGTTTCTTTGCTATATTTTTTTCCTCCTCCAAATGGTACCCCTACCCCTTATTTTATAGGCTAGAAGGAGCTAGGATTTTGGATGAACCCTCAGCCATGCATGGCCTGGAGTTTCAGTTAACTCACCCATAGCTTTTTGTTCCATCGACAACTTTCCTTTTTTCGTGCTTTTGTAGGTACGTGTGGGCTGTTGTGAGTCAGCCAGCGTGTACACGCGTGCAGTAATGGGTTAGGGTGCGTGGGCCTTTACACAAGAGGATTTTCAAAGAGTTGTTCAATAGAGTTTTGGCAAAGAAGGGATATGAGTTGGCCTGATGCCAGGTAAGCATGTGTAGTGCAATTTAGGGTTATAACAGTGATGAATGGAAGACAACCTTCAAGACAAATGAAGGGCTGTATGAATGGATTGTTATGCCATTTGGCCTAACAAATGCACCTAGTACTTTCATGAGGTTGATGAATGAAGTCCTGAAGGATTTCATAGGAAAATTCATCATCGTATATCTTGACGATATATTGATTTTTCAGCAAGATAGAAACAGAACACTTGAAGCATTTGGCTACATCAATGATGAGACTACAATAAGAGAGGTTACTGATAAATATGAAGAAATCATCATTCATGAGGACAGAGCTCATTTATTTGGGGTTTGTTATCTCTGTAGATATGATGAAAATGGATCCAACTAAAGTGGAGGTGATTAAGAATTGGCCATTGCCGAGGGGTATATTTGAAGTTAGAAGCTTTCATGGATTGGCTAGTTTCTACAAGAGATTTATCAGAAATTTCAGTGGAATTAGCGCACCAATGATGGATACGATGAAGAAGAGACATAAATCTTTTCACTGGATGGAAGAAGCAGAGAAAAGTTTCAATTTGTTGAAAAGGAAGATTACTGAATAGCCAATTTTGGTGTTGCTAGATTTCAACAAGATGTTTTAGGTCAAGTGTGACACAAGCGGATTTGAAATTGGAGCGGTCTTGAGCCAAGATGACAGACTGATCGCATACTTCAGTGAGAAACTGAATGAAGAAAAGATTAAATATTCAACAGATGACAAGGAATTCTATGCAGTCATACAAGCGCTGAAGAAATGCAGACATTATTTGGTTCCTAAAGAGTTTGTTTTGTACAGTGACAATCATGCTTTACAATTCGTGACTCAACAGGAGAAGTTGGACCAAAGACATGTTAAATGGGTTGAATACATGCATAATTTTACTTTTGTAATTAAACATATTTCTGGAACTGCTAATAAAGTTGTTGATGCTTTGAGCAGGAAATGTTTGCTGATGCAGGAATTTAGAGTCAAAAATTTGGGTTTTGATAACCTCAAGGACATGTACAGAGATGACCCAGATTTCAAAGAGGCATATAAGGCATCTGAGAATCCAATTCTCAGAGACAGAAGTCAATGGACTGAATATATGATCCAGGATGGATTATTATTCAGAGGCAATCAACTGTGTATTCCAAAATGCTCTATGAGGGAGAATCTGTTGAAAGAAAAACATAGTGGAGGATTGGCCAGACATTTCAATCATGACAAAACGTTCTCGAAATTAAATGGCTCATATTTTTGGCCAGGGATGAGGATAGATGTCAAAATATTTGTGGACAGATGTAGAATTTGTCAGCACACAAAGGGAAAAAGGTAGAACACAGGGTTATACCAGCCATTACCCATACCTGAGAGGCCGTGGGATGCAGTGAGCATGGATTTTATATTGGGGTTGCCAAGAATGCAAAGAGGGTTTGATTCAATCTTTGTGGTGGTAGACAAATTTTCAAAGATGGCACACTTTATACCATGCCAGAAAACAAGCGACACAACTTATATTGCGAACTTGTTTTTCAAAGAAGTTGTCAGACTTCACGGCTTACCAAGGAGTATTGTTTCAGATCGAGACACCAAGTTCGTGGGACATTTCTGGAGGACTTTATGGAAGAAGATGGGGACAAATTTGTCATTTAGCTCAGCATATCACCCTCATATGGATGGGAAAACAAAAGTTGTAAACAGAATCTTGGGAGATTTACTGAGGAGTCTAATGACTCAACACCACAGTCAGTGGCATCACATTCTGCTACATGCATAATTTTCTTATAATGATTCGATCAATAGAAGCACAGGACAAAGTCCATTCCAAATTGTATATGGAATGCAGCCAAGGGGAGTTTCTGAATTGAATGATTTAGAATGGAATGAATCTAGAAGTGCTAGTGTAGAGGATTTTGGAGAAGCAATGAAGGAACTTCACAGCCAAGTGAGGGAACGTTTGCAAAATTTGAATCAAGAGTATAAATGCAGAGCATATCAACATAGGCAAGAACTTCAATTTGAAGTTGTTGATTTGATTCTTTCACATCTGAGGAAAGAAAGGTTTCCAAGGGGAACGTATAACAAACTGAAAATAAAGAAGATTGGACCATGCAAGAGAAGGGAGAGTTGTACTAGAGAGTTGAGAAGAAGAACTCATGTACAGGAGATTTGAATTAATATATGAAGCTTTAATTTAGATCTATGGTGTTATGATGTTTTTTGTTTGTACATGTTAAATGGTCTACTTACAGTTGTTTTATGATATCTGTTATGCATTTGCTTTAGTACTATGAATGTATGATTTCATGTTGAATGTTTGAATCTGAGAGAAGGAGAATGAGTTTCAATTGTTTCTCTTCTTGAGTGAGAGAATTTCCTGCGAGAAGTGCAATGAAACGTCTGCAAGGAGTGCGTTGACGAAGGTTCAAAGTTCATCTCTGAAAGCTCAGGTGGGATACCATTGTTCTCATTCCCATAGAAGTGTGGGCAAAGAATAGGAGCCATGCAAGGTGTGCGCAGGCTGGGCGAAACCTTAGAATTTATCAACTAAGGTTGAGAGATTGAAAGACTGTTGTTGCAGAGAAAGTGCACAGAGTTGGGGGTTCAAATACGTTGAGGTGTTTGAAGGATTGCTGCAAAGAGTGCGTGCAGAATTCTTCTTGAAGACTTGAGTTGCGAAGAAATCTCAGAAGGGTTAGGGCCTTCGAATCATTCAAGAGAAAGCGGGAAGCCCAAGTGGTGTGTAGAAGTCATGTCCTAGAGAAGGATCGCATAGTCGATTTTTGAACCAGAGGTTCTTGAGGAGGAACTAAATGGTCCGAATTCTCCAAGGAGAACTCCTGAAATAGCGAGGATCGTAGCATCCAAGAAAGTTGCAGGGTGGTTAAAGGCAAGCGAGATTACCACTCTAGGATCCAGAATCAACATGGATCATTGATCATGCTTTGCACAAGCCGTCGGATCATTTCGGCATTTCGGGGATCCTAACGACAAGGAGTTGAGCACAACAAAACGAAAGTCCCAAAGTCATGAGTTGCGACAGGAATTGAATGAGAGGGTCATAATTTCAGCACTTTGGGTGTCAGAAGACAGAGGAGAGAGCGCTTTGGGAGCGAGAGTCCCAAAAACCCAAAAGAGTGATAGGTGGCAAGAGTCTACGTCAAAGGTAGAAAACCGCAAGGGCGACAGGTGGCATGTCTTCGTCATTTGGCAGAGTCAAACCTTGTGGACCGTTTTGGGGTTTGGAGGTCGAAGGACGGAGAGTCTTGCATTTGGATTCGTGAAATTGTGAAGTCCGAAACCCCAATGAAGTGAGAAGTCTGTTGAAAAGTCAACCTTTGCCGAGTGCATCGGATTTTGGAAATTCGGGTTTCAAAAGTTGTAGAGATAAGAACCCTCGACATCAGAGATCGCAAAATTGCGAAACCCGAAATCCCGAAGTTACGAAGGGTGTGATCCTATTTTGGGTCAAGAGATTTGGGTTGATGCTTCATGTTTGATCGCCTAAGGACACTCATAAGGACCTATGGAAAAACACTGTTGTGTGTGAAGGTTATTTCCCAAGGGGAAACCAAAGAGTCTATTAGACTCAAAGGGAAGATTTAGAGTGATCCTGTGTGGACCTCGACTCGAGGGTTTGGGGGTCTGCGTCAGATAGTCTTGTATGCAAAATTTCACAAGGACTTTTAGTAGAGTGAGTCAAGGCTACATCTGAGGGACCTTTTAACTTGTACAAACCACCTTCTTCTATTCCAATAACAACTGCATATTTTATATTTTTTCCTTTATACCACATAAGAACTTCACCATCTATGAATGTAACCTTAAATCCTTTCTTTTCTAGGGATGAAATAGAAAGTAAGTTCTTTTTCAAACTTGGTACATAGAGTACATCCTTCATTCTCATCGGAGTTCCTGAATCAAGTTTGTAGGTGGCTTCTCCCATTCCTTTTATAGGGTACTGATAATCATCTCCAAGTGAGTCTTTCTGGGGAATTCCTTTTCTGTAAGGCTAGGGAGAGTGTCTTTATGATCTGCCATGTTCTTAGAGGTACCACTATCTATGAGCCAAGTATCCTTTCCAGGTGTCACAGATCCTGAGAGGGTGGAAAACAAAAAATAATCTTCAATCTCTTATTTAGTTAACTTGGGTGGATCATCATCTTCAGCTGCATGGGCATGATGTCTTTTGTTATTTCTCCTCTTGTATTCTTCCCTTCCAGCATGACAATTCTTAGCAACGTGTCCCATCTTATCACAATGATAACATTGATAAGAGGAGAAATACTTTTCCTTTCTTTGACCCTTATGATATTTATGGAATCTCTTTGAGAGTGAGATTCTTTATGAAAGTGGGTCTCCTTTTGAAAATGTGACTTTTTCTTTCCTCCTTTATCATGAGAAGCTAGGGTTTGATATTCATCTCTTAATAGGATGACTTCTCAGTTGGCCACTCTTGCTTCTTATTGAACATATTCTTCCCATAAACTGTCAAATTGGAGTTTCTCTTTTCTTGCATAAACAGTTTGCATGAAGGCATTCCAAGGTCTTGTGAGACCATTAAGAGTTGTCATCATGAGTTCATATTCATCCAATTTGTCTCTAATTGCCTCTAACTATTCCTTGAATTGAGAAACCCTAAAGAAAGAGTCTTGAATTGTTTCTCCTTTTTGCATCTTTGTATTCTTGAGTTGGGTTCTCAAGTTCATCTTCTAGTTGATGTTCTTTCCTTCATACATCCTAGTTAGGGAATCAAACATGTATTTTGGATTATTCTTAGAAGACACTTGAGGGATCAAGTGGTATTTTATAGAGTCTGCAATTATCCTTTTATCCTTAATCATATCCTTCTTGTACTTCTTTTTGGCTGCATCTTCTTTGGGTTCCGATAAATTTTCTTTTATGAATTTTGCAAAGTCATTCTCTTCAAGAATGAGTCCAGTTTTGTATTTCTAGGCATGGAATTTTCCACGCCTTCAACAAGCTTTGTGCTTGCATACATCTTGACCTAGAGCTAAGAAAATGACTAGAAAATGAAAGTGCTAAAAAATTGAAACTGAGCTTACCAGGAGATGTGTTGGGATGAGGTGAGTTTGCTAGAGTTGATTGTTTTAGAAAATTCAAAGTTTTACCCCTTGAAACTTGACCTTCACAATTCTGGACTCGTACTTCTGGTACTAGTCTTGGTTTCCTAGTTTTTTGGTTTTCTAGTACCATTCAAAACTAGGGTTTGACTTTCTAGAGAATCTGGCCAATGAAAAAGTTCACTCAAGATGTCAAAAGATGCACTAGGGCAAGGCACACTTCCTAAGATAGTTTTTGGTCAAAAATTCCTCTTAAGTAAAAGCTCTAATTTCCTTGTACAACAATAGTGGCATTTTTAGATAACCAGTGAAAGACGTTGTATTCAGTTAAGCTCTGATACCATGTTAAGTTTTTATTGTTGTTATTAGGTTATTTCCAAATTACATGAGAATTCAATACATTTTCAAAACAAAAACATTAAGAGGATCATTGAAAGAAACATAATCACACGGTACACAACATTGTATCCTGGGAAACCCTCATGTGGGAGAAAACCCAACAAAAACTTCCTTAATAATATATTTCCAATACAATGCCAAGACTAAGACCAAAACGCCAAAGATAAACCAAGACTGAGCATGCTCCTCTGTTTTACTTCCTCCTACAACTGCAATGTCCTTCAAGATATACACACTAGATGAGTGAGAGTGAATGTGTTCAAATGAGGCATTATCCTCACATATAAATACAAGTTGAGGAGTGTTGGAGTTACTTCACACACACCTAGGATTTATTTTTCCTAAGATTTTTCCTTGTTTATTAATCATAATTAGTCATTATCTAGTCTCCTATATTTTAGGGGAGAATATTCTCTTTCAGTTGACACTTCAGTTTGACTAGTTGAGTTGAGTCTAGATGTTGCATTGGTTTTGTCACCGTGAAATATTGGGATCATCACCATGCTAATGCGCACTTTCCTTGGTTTCATCACTAGACTGGTGCATTACCCTTGATTCCTTGATCTACTTCTCACTACACTCTGTTTCAGTCAGTTAATTGAAGATTGGTTAACTAGTTAACTCAGCTAGGTGGCAGTTCAGTCTCGTAACTGCCTGAGAGACTAGACTAGGTGGCAGTTCACTCCCATAAATTATGGTGTGTGTCCAAATCACTCTATATCACCACTATGGTGCATCGGTTCTCCTCCAATGTGCATTCATTGAGTTATACAGAGTATATCATGTGTAAATTATTCATTATGCATTACGGTTAATGAAAATTCTTCCATTGTTTCTCTCCTTCTTCTGCTTTCTCAATTTCTCTCTGCAAATGTGTGTAGTATTTTCTATATAGATATATTATGTGAAGGTTCAACACATTTACATGGTATTAGAGCCAACGAACTGCTAAGCAAAATATACACCAAAATATTTGGCAGGTACAAAAGATTGAAGACAACGGAAAGATGGATTTCCAAAAAGAATTCATTCTTACACCTTACAACTACTTTTCATGGAAGGAGAAAATAGTCATACATCCCCGAACCAGAGGATTGTATAGGTTAACCTTGAATATAGACACAGAACCGACATCATCCATAGAAAAATCCAAGTACTTAAATTGAATGGATGAAGCATTCGAAACAATTTGTAGTCTTATTTCTCCCCATCTCCTTTTTCACATATCTTCCTATAAGACTCCCAATGAAGCCTATACCACCTTGGAAGGGATATTTGGAAAACATGATGAGATGAGGGGACACATGATGGAGGTGGAATTTCTCACATTGGATCAAAAAAGCTTCGACAATATCCAAGATTTCTTTACAAAATTCAAGGATTTACTGTCGCAACTCAAATCTTGCGCGGTTGATAAATCTAAGGAGGAGAAAAAAATGGTTCTCACCATTCTCTCCAAACTTGGTTCTGAATTCTCTGTATTCATGGCCACATTCCATTCATTCATATTCACCTCTGGAGCCACCTGGAATATGCCTTCTCTTGAGGAGTTTATCGAATCCCTGACACAAGAGCAAAGCAAGCTCATCAACATGGGAAAAATAAAATGCCCAAAGGTGCATGCTCTTACTGTGAAATATGGAAGCCATCAATATCAGAAATATAAAGATAAAGGAAAAAGGAAATCTCATGCAAATCCGAAGAAGGAAGGGTACTCAAAACCCTTCACCAATGCCTCCAG
>JZKD02S1673485.1:304901-335430 GCA_000966675.3 Picea glauca | reverse complement strand
ATCCCTCTTGTCTCACCTCCTTATGCCAATACAAGTTTTGGGTTTGGGGGCGTGATGCCTCCTTCTTATCCCTCTCCATTTGGTGGGAGTCATATCCTTCAAACACCTTTTACGGTAGGAGGTTGGAATCTTCCTTCCTATGAATCCACTATGCAAGAAGTAAGTGCCCAATTACGCAATCATTATACTTATCACACTCCGTCCACTTATCCTTCTTCCACTATGTCAGTTCCTACGAACACTTTTCCCATGGCGGACTTCCATCTATCCTTCGATGTTTCATTTGGGGGGAATTATTTTTATAGTATGGGCAACCCCCCTCACGAAGTTCCTTCGCCTGGGGGAAACATATATCCTCACATGAGTAAGCCTTGTCATGTCACTTTCTTTTCGCAAGCGGCTTCCTCGGTGTCGATGCCCTTACAACCCTTTATGAATCAGTATGGAGGAGGATACTATCATGCTAGACAGGGACAGGGTGTAAACAAGGATCCTTCCTGGCCTATAATTTCTCAAAATCAATCTTTCCATGCACCTTGGACTCAAATGCCACAATTCACTACCGCCACAAGTCCAGTCACTGCGTATCATACTGGCATTATATCACCAACCGCTGCTAGTCATGTTGGAGATTGGTCGACAACCTCTGCGAGTCATGTTGAAGACCTACAACCAACCACTGCAAGTCATGTTGAGGGCACAAGTCCAGCCACTGTGTCATACTGGCGTTATATCACCAACCTCTGCTAGTCATGTTGGATATTGGTCGAAAACATCTTCGAGTCATGTTGAAGACCTTCAACCAGCCACTGCAAGTCATGCTGGGGGCATGAGTCCAGTCACTGCATGTCATACTAGCATTGTATCACCAACCTCTGCTAGTCATGTTGGAGATTGGTCGACAACCTCTGCGAGTCATGTTGAAGACATGCAACCAGCTGCTACAAGTCATGCTAGGGGCACATGTCTGGTCACTGCTATTCACACTACACATACATCACCAACCTCTGCTAGTCATGTTGGGGATTCATCACCAACCTCTGCTAGTCATGTTGGGGATTCACCACCAACCTCTGCAAGTCATGTTGAATATTTTCTACTAGTCTCTGCAATTCATTCTGGGAGCATGTCACCAACCACTACAAGTCATGCTGGGGGCATTCATATGATTGAGAATCCTAGACGTCTCATACGTAATCCTAGATTCCTTTGCAGGATTTTTGAAGGAGGTCACCTTACTCGTTTGTGTTCTGTTACTGCTAGGATACCAGAAGCGTGGGGCTCACCTAAGGGCCCTTCAGGTTCTGAGGCATCTATGGTTTCACAACACTCCGTTCTTTCTTTGGTTGATACAACAGTCATGTCGATGCAATCTTCGGCTGGCACCCCTTTTCCTTTATAGGTTGATGTGTCCTTTGACCTTGTTGTCTCGCATATTGGTCAACTAACGTTCGTGTCGATGCAATCTTCAACCGAAAACACTCTTGTTTTTTGGGGTGATGCACCTCCTGACATTTTTGTCTTGCATCCTATTCAACCAATGGTTGAGGAAGTGGTCGTATCGATGCAATATTCGATAGACCCCACTCTTCTCTCGGAGAGTGACAAGTCTAAGGAAGTGGTCGCGCCAATGCAATTTTTGGTCGATCCCACTCTTCTGGTTCTAGTTCTATACCTTCTATGCCATGTCCTTAGCATTTCTATTACTTCACCTTCTGAACAAGAGAGATTTTTACTCTTCCTGAGTTCTCTCCCTCCAATTCTTGACGAGGTTCCGTTTGATTGGGATGGTCTTGTGGGGTATCCAATGCCTCTGCCTATGTATTTTCCAGGAAGAGACATTATCCGATATAACACGAAGATGATAACCTCCGTTAGCACTTTGTCCTCCTCGACTTGGAGAGCTTTGGGTCTTCTCGAGCTTGTGTTGGTTCTTTGTAAGATACTGAGATTCCACAGAAGGTCGGTACGGGAGCCTTGGCCTCCCCCTTTACATGTTGATTAGAACAACATAATGAATCTCAGTTAAGCTCTTTTTTGACTCGTCCAAAAACTGAAAATATCTCCGAGTGATTTTTCCCTTTCACACTCGTTAAAATTGGATTTGAAAGATCATGAGTCCTAGTTAAGCTCTTTTCCGACTCGCTATAAAAAATAGAAAAGATTGTCGAGTGAGCTTGTATTTTTCACACTCGTAAATTGGATTTGAAAAGACGTCTATTTGGCACAAGTTTACCCATTTTTCACACCAAGTAGACTAAAAGATATAAAAAATGACATTTTTTGGCGTTAAGTTGTGATTTCATCTCATGCCCTTGCTTGTTGTATTGAGCCTTTATCTGGTTCTCACTTTGCGTTATAGACAGTTGCCTAAGCAGTTTGCATCATCAACCAAGCAGAGCCTTGTTTTTATCCTTCTCAATTTGACACCCTATACCATGGAGGGAACATCACCCTGAGTGTCCATCTCCCGTATGCATTTCCTTTCATTGAGCATAGGTATGTTCCACTGTTGGAACTAGTTTTTCTTACTTGCGACACTTGTTCCCTCCTCTATATCATAGCATTCATTTTCTATGAAAAAACAAAAAAAGACGGACAGGAAGGGAATACTATATCATAATTGGTAGCAGTCGCGTCGCCTTTGAACATAGCATAAAGTTATTGAGTCTGTGTGTATTCATAATTTTGGGTTTAGCATGGACTTAGGAAGTTGATCTCTCTACAGAGTTTTTCTCTACCTACTGGTTACTCTTCTAGTCCCTATAGAGAACGTTATTGATGCCTCCTGCATCCAATTGTCACATCATTGAGTCCATGCTACCAGAGTTCACCATATGTCTCATGCTCTTGTTCAAAGGATGTCTATCAACCTGTGTCGGCCACTCCTCAGAAATCTTGACTTTACATGTCGGTCATACCCTCAGTTTGTCTCAGAAACACATGATAATTTGGTCTTATCATGCACCCTGGCCCTACTTTCATCATTGGTAGGTCACCTTGAACCCATCATTGACATTTCATCATTGGTCATTGACTAGGTGGTTTCCCTTGTGTTTGACGACAAGACATCTATTCACACTTTGGGATTCGTGCAGTGTCTTGGATGCCATTATCCTTATTAGTGGTTTCCTCACCTTTGTCAGTATTTTTTCATCATTGGTTGGTATTCATAGGGTCCTTTTCGTGTACTGCTTGCATCTGGCACGCGCAAAGACACATAGGGTCATTGGTTCATGAACATGTTCTTCGTCTGATCTCCACCAAATCATGAAGCTCCTGCTTTGTTCCTCGTGCCGACTGATGAGAGATGCCTCAATGTTCTCCTTTCAGCGGGACTCCTTCCATCGACTTCAACTCATTTATTCTGGATATGGGACCTAGAGTTTTATGAGTACCTTGAGGCTTGCAGTCATTAGTGGTAGGCTCTCTCTCCATTGACAGATGGGAATACATCAATGTCTCATGATCAATGGATCTTTCAAGTGTTTGACACCAACCCCTTTATTCAAATTTGTAGAGATGTACTCGGTGCCTTGATACCTACTTTCATCATCGGTAGGTTGTCTCGCATTTGTTAACGGTATAATTCAATGACCGACAATCAAACGATGTCTCATCGTGTTCGACCTCAACTCATTTATTCACATGATGTAGACTTGCACCATCGACGGATAGTGTAGAAGACTTGAAGAAATTACTATGTGGTCGCAGCTTTCCTGAGCTGTTGCTTCCATTTCATTGGACCAGTACCTATTTGACTTCAATGATCATGGGAGATCAAATTGTACTACATGGTATACAAATATCTTCAGATTGATTTTTCAAGACTGGTTTCACTGGGCCTTGTTAGTGACTATGACAAATTTTGGCATATAACCACATTTATATTTGCCTATTCATGGCCATGAACACTTGTTGGTATATTTTCCACATGGATCTGCATTGTATTCTTGGAAACCATGTATGCAAAGTCAATACATAATGTAATGAGCAATTGAGTTCATCCATCTAGTTCTCTACCACTCCACTTCTGGGTTACTTATAATGTATTTTGGTCATCACAAATACTCCTATGATCTCACACATTAGGGGGCATATGTTATAGCAAGATTTGCCTCACCATTACTATCTTACACAGAGGGCCTTTTTCCATTTCCCTATGCAGACTTTTCATCCCTTTTTGACGAATCCAGAGCTAAAAATATACATTTTTCCACATATACGCTCCCTAACTACTATGCAAGGTGTGTATACGCTTGTTGCCCCATTACAACTTGTGTATATCGATATTTGTGCCAAAAAATACAAAATGAGGTCGGGTTTCCATGTCACAACAAAAGACCTTTGATCCTTGGCCTTCCATACACTGGAAATGTTCCAACTCGGCCCTTCAGTTGCATCCTGGAGGCTATAAGAACACAATTTTGAACTATGGAAAAGAAGGAGAAAGCATTCAACTTTGAGAGAAAAGTTACTCTAGAGAAATTACTTCATATTGAGTCTGCATCCCTTTGTCCCTCAAGTCTAAACACAGTGTTCAACCCCCAAGCTCTTCCCTTATTATTGAGAGGACCTCTTTGCCTCTTTCTCATGAGCTTGCCTTTGGTGGAAGATTGAAGTGGTGGGGACCCAGTTGGAAGGAACTTGGTTTCTTGGTTTTGAATCGTGTCGACACGGAAGTCTATAACGTTGACACTTCTTTTGATCAATTATTACTAGAAATACTCCTTCCCCATCCTATTGGTATCTTGCAAATATATGATTATTATCCATGGGTGTGTTTGTAATGTTTATTAATGGATTATGCTATCTAATGTGCTAACCCCTTTTATATCATCACTATAAACTTTCTTTGCTTGTTTGTTGAGAACTTCTCACCTGTATCAAGATTTGGGTCAAAGTGCTCAATGGTGGAACATCATCAAACGTTGGATCGAGGTAGGCCTTTTTCTTGTTTTGCACATTAGTTTATATAGCATATGTTGGAATTGAGTTGATTTCTGCAGTCATACCGGTTTGTTGTAGTTTACCCTTGCCCATAGAGAGTTTTTCCCTTGTAACAATCTATTTGCATGATGTAGAATCATATCATCGAGGTTGGGGTGAAGACCTTGGACTTGGGGGCACATCACTCATTCATGCTACCCCTCCCAAGCTATGATGGGCATATCACTACTTTATGAGTACTATGAATACCACATGGGCACTCTCATTGGTGTTAATTGTCTTCCTAATGTATATTGTGACATAGATCCACATTGAGTTTTCTCATTGCTCTAATTTATTTAATGACATGGATCCACAATGTACTTTTTCATGGACATGGTCTTGCATTTCATTTCATGGATCCTCATTGTATTGGTTGGTGGCCATGCTTTGTTTCTCTTCCAAGTATGGGTGTTCCTACCTTGAGGATGATGATGTGTGTGTGTGTGTGTGTGTGGTTGACGAATGGTTGTAGATACTCTTTGGTTATTTGATCTCCCAAATCCTTCCTTAAGTTGCCTCACGATTATGGTTATTGTTGTCGCAAGAGTTGACTCTAGGTTGTAATAGAGTCAAGCCTTAGCAAATTTTGAATAAAATAACAATTGTTGATCGATTAGTTATCAGAGGCTTCTAGATCTAGGTCTGAATGAGCCTTTCAATCATTACAAATCATAAACAAAAAGGCATGACCTCGTCTACTAAATCCTTTTTAAAATCATGAGTATGGATATAATAACTTGGATGAACAAAAATGAAACACAAAGCTAGGTATCTAACAAGGATAAATCTGACCTTCGTTTCAGGAGAAGAAATCGCAATGATTTCAAATATCTGGACATAGGTCTTGTCTCACTCATAGCAAGACAAAGGAAAAACTATAAACAAATAAAAATTGTAAATTAGGAAAAACAATTAAGATGCAGGTCTTGTTTTACTCACAACAAAGTAGAGGAAAAAGTGCACTTAAAGGAATGCTTCTAATTAGCCACATCATAAGTTTCATTGAATTGTAACCTCTACAAGCTGAATAAATGAATGAGTGGAAGAAAGAAGATTAATGAAAACTTGAGAAAAAGAACACAGGAAAATACATGGTTTAACTCAACAAGGTTTCATAATCTCTTTAGTTTTGTCATGTATTATTGAAAAGACAACATTACAATCCCAGACCAAAAGGCTCTTGGGTTGTTTCCCCCTTGATTCCCACTCTTTGTACCTCGTGGAATTTTGTATTTATAAGCCAAATTACATACCAAAATCACAAAATACAAGATAATCATAATAACAAGCTTTGAACTGTCACCAAGGTCCTCGAGCCATCTTAATTTGAGATGCTACAAATGTTCCAAAAATCTAGGACAGAGTGTCACCTTGGATGATGGTTGGTAGTACCAAATGTTCAACAAATGACTAATCTTTGACTAGTCTACTCTTTAGCTCTTGTGAGGAAATTCATCATGACTGCCACTTGTGCCTTAAGATGTGGAAACCAAATTTCCACTTATGTCTTCAAATGTTGCCTTTAAATATGGAAAAGATAACAAAGTGTCTCACGTAGATGGAATTGTTAAAATCAAATATGGAACTGTTATCTCCTTTTTCCACCTATCCTTTGACTACCAAGATTATATGCCTAGAATGATGGATCTAACTGTCAGTTGTATCTATTAGCGCCATCATTTTTATTTTTTAATAAGAGTCGGTCTTAGTCGAGTCATGGCCCATGTGTCAAAGCATGTGAGGTCAGGTACCGAACAACAAAACAATCAAAGTCAGGAAGTGGTTGGTTGGCCCTTGCAGTATGTTCCCAGAAAGGGATGTCATAGTCAAAACATGTGTAAATGGTATGAGTATGTTCCCAAAGCGTCGGGTCATGTCAGAAAGGAAGTCTTTACATGCCGAGGGTCGAGGCAAGTTGTTAAATAGAGGTCACATCGGCAAGTGCAATGACCATCATCAGCTCATTATGAAGGATGTAAGAATTAAAAATCATGGTGCTCGTATCACATATGCTTTGTAGCCTTTATCAGATGTACTTCACACGCCCCGAAGTGTACTCGTCACACAGATGTGCTGTGGTAAATCTCCAGTTCGCTTTGAAACATTCAGTCACCATGAATTCAGTGTTCCCTGGCATGATTCCACCTCCCACCTACTCTGTTATAAATTCTGGTTTTTATGCATGCATTGTGTTCACCAACCAATCTCATGCATTGTTTGTAGTCCTTCTCGCAAGCCCAGGTTGATCAATATTGTTGCCTTGGGCCCATGCCAAATCCACCATGTGCAGGACAAATACGCGTTATGCCATGACAACCTCCCAAAATATAACGAAGGGCGCGCAAAGGGGAAGAAGATCTGGGCCCGAGCCCCAAAACTTGATGTTGATCAATGAAGATCTAGAGGTCAGAGTGTCCTTAGAATAGTTTGGGTGCATGGCCTTTTGCAGAAAAATCCAAGGATTTAATATGAGACTAGCTGAGCAGTTCGCACTAAACTTCGATGGTTTCTGCACGGTAATTGCGGGTGTCACTATCAATGTAACAGAAGAAACTATGTCGACCGCGATAGAGATCCCTCTGCATGGCGAAAATTGGTTCAAAGGCATGTCCTTGGACGTACGGTGCTATGAAGACTTCATCAAGCAATATTGTTTAGGTGGGAAGGTCGAGACGGGCACTTCGAGTAGATATCTGCAGGAAACTTTTCAGAAGCTCCTTGGAGTAATTAGGAAATATTTCACTTTTGAGGGGAGGTTAGACAGAGTACATTCGCATAACATTAGATTGTTGATGAACTTCAGAGGAAAGAGACCATTAAATCTGCCCTTTTTCTTACACAAGAGCCTCCAAGAGATAACGAACAATGCCCAGGCTAAAGTTGATCCGCCGAAAATGAAACTATCTCATGTCTCGTTGATTAAATTGTTGGTAGTTGAGGACTTAAAACGATCGGGAAGAAACTGGGATTTGTTTTTTCTTGCAATGGGCATTCCCAAAGATCCAAAGGGAGATTTCCCTTCACCCTTGAAAAGGATAATATCACACCGCGCAGAGGATGGAGCGGGAAAGGATGCGTAAGAAGGGAGGATGTTCAAAGCCCTGTCCCCCCAACAACAAATACCCCAGAGAAGGGGTAGGCCAAGAAAGAACAAGGAAGTTGGGGAAGCCCGAGTCCTGAGTGAACCGTGCACAAAGTCAGATGCTGAAGAATTGCTCATGCGCACCATTCAGTTGGAACCTATCGATGGTACAAGCCAAGAAAGATGGAGCAGGACAAGGAGGACAGATGCCAAAGGAACATATGTTCGTCAGTCATCTCAGCGGTTGAAACAACTCCAGCTCGCCAGCGTCGAGCTTTACCAGGAAAGCAGAGAACTACGACAACAGTTAGAGGCAAAGACCCTTGAAGTGTCAACATCATAAGGCCGCAAAGGGAATGTGACGTGGCTCAAGAGACAGCTCTGGGAAGCGCAGGATACAATCATACAGCTACGCGAAACATAGAGGATGTCAGAAGAAAGGAATGCGAAACACTTCAGGGAATGTGAAGCGGCCGAGGAGAAAGTCCGCGCGGTTCTTGCCAGCATACAAAAGACGCATGATTAACAGAATTCATTCTTGTATTCTAAAACATGGCATGGATTTTAATAGTTTTGAAAAATGCGTCACCTTTCAAACAATGTTGTCATTATGGTAACGAACGCGACAGTCTGCAGTCACTCGCCACATATGCACTCCAGCAAATGATCAGGCGGCATAAATCAAGTTCGTTACAGTAGATGGTGGGAGTATGACAGATCACTTGATCGTGCGGATACCCTGTCAAAGGAAGACATCGACACATCGCTCTCCCCATGACGAGATCTCACTAATGACCGAACCGCCATGGCAAGATGAGCGGGTACGATGCGATCGAATACGGTTGTTTTCTATTACTGGAAAAGCATCATACGAAGAGTCATCTAACAAGAGAACTGTCAGTTGCCTAGTTTCTAGGAATAGTAGTTAGAGAGCAGGGCATCCCAAGTGGCTCCCTAGCCTATATATTTTTTCCTTTCGATGTAAGCCAGGTTGGTTGGAAAAACTAGTGTAGACAGTGACTATTGAATGTAGTTTTGAGCTCCATCGAAATTTAATGCAAAAGTCCTGAAGATTTGATGAAAATATTCTAATTGTAGCAATTGGATGTATTGTTTCCTTTCTTTGTATATGTATTTCTTGTATTCTTTATTCCTATCTATTTCTGTCTAAATCAAAATGTAATTTCGAACTTAGGATTCGTTGTGCAGAACCCTAGATTTGCGCCATTTAGACAAACCGTGTTTCTTCTAAGTTAACTTTGAATTCATCCTCAGAGGTGCTCTGAGTTGCTTAATGTGTTTTTTCCCCTCGCCACACACAACGATTTTAAACTGAAAATTGTTGCTTACTTAGCCTTTATCCTCTCAAGTTTAGTCACCAAGTCATTTTTTTCTATCGTTTTCTTAAATCGACTCCATATCTTGAGGTGTTACTCTTTCGCCAATAGAACCAGAAATTATTATTTAAAGGTGTTAAATCTAGCCGACAACTTAAAGCCATATCCTGTACCAAGACAAATTCTCCCGGGAGAGCCCTCTACAGGTCTGAAAGGCTAGTTTCGGGTCTTAAATCTGGTTTGTAGGTTGCCTCTATCATTTGTTTCTCAGCCAAACAAAGTTTACAGAGAGCTAACAGTGTCCATTTAAATATGGATCAAATCCTCCATTTAAATATGGATCAAATCCTCCACCTGTTGATCTGATTTTTTGCTTGCTGATTTTTCTCCTGCTAGGTGTTGTGTCAATTTGGATATCCAAAATATATTCCAACCTGTGTTGTGCCAATTTGGATATCCAAAATATATTCCAACCCGCCTCTGCTTTTTCTAGATGTCATTTTCTATGTCTCCTCATGCAATATTCAAAACCGTACAGCCATGGAAAATTGTGTTTCCCATGCCTTCTCAAACGCACATCTGCACCAATTACAACAACATCCTCTGGACTCATTACTCCAGGAAATGGAATTAACATTTTTGTCCCATTTGCATATTGAGGTATTGTTGCTAATAACCCACAAAATCTTTGGCGATTTCTGGACATTTCTTTCTTATGAGCATTCACCTTATACACACAAATGCCTTCAATGGTAAACTCTATTCTGAGGACTCTCAGCATCTGTGAACACTTTGACATTTGTTTGGGCACTTGGATGCAGCTCTGGACATGGCTCTTTCTCGTAGACACTCTTGTGCTCAATGTGTTGAGTGTTTTATTGTTTTTCATCATAACCAACATCTCCACCTTTAGATGTTACAGTGAAATTTGTGTCAACGCCAGCAAGTACCTTTAGAAATACTTGAAAGAGAGCAAAACGATGGGCTGACACACCCCCAATCACCCAAAACTGCTTGTTGCTCCACAAATCATCAATACCAACCCTGCTCCATCGCATCTCCAACACACCAGTTATAATGATGCACACAAAGAGAGCAATAAACCACAAATTACTAATCTCTGGAATTATAAATTTTCCAGTGAGCAAACATGTAGAAGGTAAGGTGCAATAAGCTAACAAGGGTAAGGACGTCCATGGATAACCAGTTGTATTTATATATGATATAATTTCCAATCATTTCAACCTGCATCCATATTCATACCAGACAGGGAAATTCTTTCTCAGGAAAATTTATCCTGATCCAAGAGCCCAATGCAACACTTGATGAAGAGTCTTGATCAAGATATTAATTGGAGCATATCCCTGGAATGCTGGTCTTGAAGGGATACAATAAATAGAACGTGATCCATGGAAATGCATTTTGAAACCCGTCAAAATATCCTCTGTCAGTGAACCATATATCCATCCGACCTTTTTTGGCAATGACATGCTTGAAATCTGAAACAAAACGAACTGGACTCTTCCTTCCATGATTGCTTCCCTTGAACACTTGGATCAGTTCTGTCTCTTCTCCAATCTCTTTTCATAGGTTCTGTCTCCTGGATCAGTTTTCTGCGAGGATAATTATCGGAAAATATAAGCCCGTGAGCTCAAATCTGAAGCCGAGAAATCCATTTAGAAGCTCCCAACGCGCAGAAGCACTGATATCTGCGGTGATCTAAGAGCTTCCAAACAAGAATTAGGTCTATTTAGCGCTAAAATCGATCGATTGACCCTTGCCAAAACAACCCTCCAAACATGCACTTCCTGGGCCTGATGAGGAGAAGCCACTTAGCCTTTACCAATGGCCCCAACAGGTTCATATGCAATAACCCCCTTTCACCTGTGACTAAATGCTTGCCGCTGACCCGTGTATCTGGGTGCATGGAGCTCACATGTTGTATGATTATTGAAACATCTGGCATATAAACTCAAAGCGAGCTTGACATATGTGCATCCCAGAGCATGGAGCAGACACCCTCGCGCTGTCGATACAAATTTTCTCCTCTTGTCTTGTGGCCATAGTGCTTGGTCATCAGTGCTGGCCTGTGGAATGGTTGCATTCGTTGCTGGATCGATGCTTGGACAGATGGTGCATTAGCACTATATTTTAAAGCCATGGGAATTATCCCATATCGTCGGCGTAAATAAGGAATATCGTGTTTATGTATAACCCTTCCCTTGATGGTTAGTTCACGCCTTTTGGTTTCATTTCGTGAGCTCCTCCTCCATGTGACTTGATGTGTGCCACTTGGGCACTCGGTCTTGGCTGGCTTGTATTTGTCTTAGTGCTTTAACTGGAGATTGGCCCCGTGAGGTAATTAACCCAAATTTTTATTAGAAAATAATAGAGTTTGGGCTTCACACTTTATACTTGGTATTTTCTCACATGTGACTTAGGTTTTGGATATACTAAAACTTTTTAGTTTTTTACCAAAACTTTAAAACAATAAAATAATTTTAAAATAATACAATTCAAAAAAGAATTCTAGTTTCGTTTAACATGGTATATTTATAATTTTAAAATAATACAATTCAAAAAAGAATTCTAGTTTGGTTTAACATGGTATTTTTAGATCCATTTCAAATTGCAAACTAAGATGGATAGGAGAACTTTAAAGCTTTGATATTTTGGCAAATTGACACGAGGATTTAAGATTTTGACAGTAGCAAAGCTTGACGAAAATGGAAAATACAATTTTAAAATAATAATACAATTCAAAAAATACAATTTTAAAATAATAATACAATTCAAAAAATACAATTTGAGAAGCTTGATTTTATATAATTTTAAAATAATACAATTCAAAAAAGAATTGTAGTTTGGTTTAACATGGCATTTTTAGATCCATTTCAAATTGCAAACTAAGATAGATAGGGGAACTTGGAAAACTTTAAAGCTTTGATATTTTGGCAAATTGTGACGCAAAGATTTGAGATTTTGACGGTAGATAAGCTTGACGAAAATGGAAAAAGGTTTAGAGGTTTAATGCGGCTAAAACGCTTAGGCCAGGGGACACAAGGATTTAAAGCTAAGCGCAATTGACAATTTTTTTGGCGAGCGACACAAATTTTGGATATTTCAACATTTGTTCTAATAGAGGTAAAGGCACAACTTCATGGAGAAATAATATATTCTAGATGATTTTGGTGATGATCAAGGTCCAATTCTATATGAAATTAAAACATAAATTAAAGATGGTACTCTCAACACCTTCAGGGGGGAGTAAATTAATTAACTCAACATGGTCCAAAGTCCAAAGTGGTCCCCTTATGGCGTAGCTTTCAAGCATGACCCTCATGGGATCAGATAACATGTGGTTGTTTCCACATGCCCACTTTGATTTGTACACAAATGAAATGAAAAGATGCTCTGCAAAACATTCAAGGGGGGATTGAAAATGGTTAGCGGTAATAAAAAACCACCACATTATTCAAATCAGATTGGTTAGTGGTAATACGAAACCACCAAATTGTTCAAGCACTATTGGAATATGGTTAATGGTCAACCAACAAAACCACCACATGAAAAATCCAAAACTCAAGCTTGGATCCCTTCAACTATGAATCATTGAAGAACATAAAGAATCCAAAGCTCAATCTTCGATCCTCTCAATCAACTTCAACAAACTTCTCACTTTTTACCTGACAGGGGGGGGGGGATATCATGTATCAATGATGATAGCCAGGCTTCAATATTCAATTCCTATCAATCATAAAAATAAATCAAAATTTGGGAATTACAACATAGCAACTGGTCTCCTCAAATCAAAAGAATGGGAATGTTCAGACATGGCAATTGCTCACTTTTAGATGAACTATTTAGATATTGGCGATTTTTAAGGAACATCTTCATTGAAGCTCAGTTTGATAGTTTTAGCTTGAATATGATATCGGTTATTGTTTCCTTACTGGTACTATTATTCATACTTGTGATTAAGGGAGGGAATGCTAGACTGTGAGTCCCTAGACAATCATAAAGTCCGAGACCTTATTGATATGAGTTTTAAACCTCATTTATTCATGAGGTTTTTTCATGATCAACTAATGAGTTGTCAATGAGATCTACATCTAGATCTAGATATGGTCAATCAATGTAATATAAATTCACATAGTTGAGATCAATAAAATGTGCATCAGAATGGATTAAAGCCTTTTCCGCCATTTCTTGTCTCATTTTGTTGATGTGCAGTGATTAACAACCAAGCCCAACGATGTAATATGTAAATATTGTATATCGAAAACAATAAAATACAATGTATCACCAGCTATAGATGGACATGAATGGATTCATGGGGGCTATATTTCCACAAGCGAAAGGGGCATCCAAGGGGGAATTATTCATGTCTATTGATCCCAAGCAACCTTTGTAAAATTATATTTTTGTATGAACCTTTTAGTTTTCTTTTTGAGTGTTTCAAATCCATGATCATTAAATACATGTAAGAGAGTTGGTGGGAAAATTCACCTCACATAGTTATTGAGAGCATGGGGCTGAGAACAATCAACATTGGGGAATGTGAGAGTTAACTTTCATGGGTAAAAGGAAATTTGAATGGGTATTGTAGGCAATTTTTATAGTTGGGTAGAAGAGAGGATATGTGTGTGGAGAGGTGGGAGATAGAAGGTAGCCATAGTGGTCATGTAAGACAGCTTGTTAGAGATGTAATTTCATGGAGAATTAGGTTGTAGAATTTTGAGTAAGATTCTGAGCAAGAAATTGGAAAATGAGAAAGAAATTTGTTGTTGTGAGAATTCTTGTTGTAGTTATAGATTTCTAGAGTCTTCAACAGATAAATTTCCTGGACAACCTGTGTTGGGGCCCTGGAGGGAAGTCATATAGCTCGAGGGACTGCATGGAAGGGAAGGGGATCTCATTCCTTGGGTTGTGTAGGTTGAGGGGAAAGAGATATGGCAGATTGGAATGGATGTAGGAATTTAGTTTGTTGTGAGGGGACAATAGGTAGCCTTAGGAAACACATTATTCTTATGGATTCATATCCCTATCTTGAGGGTGACTTGCTGCTGAGAACTAGAGCAAAAAATCTATGGTTGGGTGGAGCATTCGTCCTATGTAGTTGGTTGCACATTTGTTTTCAAAGATAAGTGTTTTATCTTTGTTCACTATTTTTTAGTTATGGTTTTATTGCTACACATACTTTGTGCTTTGAGTGAATTATTATTGTTGTGCATGTTAAATAAAGTGCATTAGTGTTTTTAAAAAAATTGGATGCATAGGCATTTTTTTCATGATGAATTCACTTAGTTTAATGGGTATTAGTTTAAATTTTTGGGTTAGAAGTGAGTCTACTACAAAGTGGTATCAAAGCGTTGGTTGCAACACTAGGCCTGCACAGATCTACTACAACATGGTAGAGTTTCATTCTCTGTGAAGGTTGGGTGAAAAAACATTTTTTTCCCAGCATAAGAAATTGGGGTTTAGGACGTAAATTTTTATTTTTATATGGCAATGGTTGTGTAAGGGGTTTGATTTGGCCTTGAAGTGGCCAAACTTGGCTAAAAGAGATGAGTTTTTGGGTTTCACAATGGTTATGATCTCAAACTTGAAAAATGACTAAATGTCGAAAAGATACAAAAAAATTAGCGATATAATGTATATTGCCAAGGAAAAAAACATTTGTGGCCGATGTATGGAGTATCGATGTAGAAAAATATTTTTTGTGGCTGACACAGTGAGTATCGACGAAGAAGATAATTTTTGTGGGCGAAATGATGGAGGAAAAATGTTTTTATTGCCAAGGAAAAATATTTTTGGAGTGGGATACAATGAATGTCGCCAGGGGAAAATATTTTTGAGGGAAATATATCATGGAGAAAATAAATTCTTGGCATGATACATTGCTGTGAAAATTATTGTTTGGAGTGACAAAGATATAAGAAATAACTTAGAAAACTTTTGAGGAAAAAGAAGTGGAAAATTGGCTAAATAAAAATTGGGAAAATTTTGTGACAAAGTGTATATTAGGGAAGAAATATAATTTTTGTGGTTTATATGGGGAATATTGGTGAAGAAAAAGACTTTTGTCAATGATACAGCGTGTATCACCTAAGAAAAATATTTTTGGGCATGAAATGTTGGCCCGGTAAAATATTTTTGAGAGTGATACATCACCAAAAGAAAATATTTTTTGGCACAATAAAAGAAGAAAGAAAGATGAAGACTCAAAAAAATTTGGGAAAAAAGGCAAGTATAAGCCGAAAAACATTTTTTGGGAGAGAAATGTCTACCAAAAAGAAAAGAAAATTGGACAAAACGATGAAGAAAAAATTATCTTTTGGCTCCATACATCATCCAAAAGATAAATTTTTGGCCTAAAACATCGACGAGAAAAATAATAAATCTCATCGATAAAGGGAAGAGTCTCAACAAGAAAATTAATAAATATTGTTGATAAAGGGAAGACTCTTGGTGAGAAAAATAATAAATCTCACTAATAAAGGGAAGAGTCTAGACAAGAAAAATAATAAATCTTGTCGATAAAAGGAGGAGTCTCGATGAGAAAGAAAATAATTATCGCTGACAAATAAATCAAATTGTGGCGATAAAGAGAATCGAAGAAGAGGAAGAAAGGAATGAGAATAAAATAAAATAAAAAAAGAGAAGAGAATATCAGGGTGAAAGAGAAAGAAGAGAAGAAAGGAGGAATGGAAAGGAGAAATATGGACAAGGATAAAAGTTTGGAGTGAAAAACTTGTGTTGGACATAAAAGGAGTAATTCAACTAAAAATTAGATGAAATTTAAAGGGTATGCCCGCAGTGAGAAAACCTACAAAATCACCAGTGAGGGCCACTAGCCAATTTTACTTCAATTTTTGGAAAATGCAAATTAGTGGTTTTTGAGGATTAGGGTGGTTGATGCAGGAGCATCCTACTCCAAAAAAACATTATATATTTGGTTGACCTAGGGGGTCTTATGTTTGCTAAGGAATGTTTTTCACAATAGGAAATTATGTATGTTTGAGTGGGTTGAGTGAGGAATATGTGTGAGAGGATATAATTGTAAATGTTATTGAATATGTGAGAACTTGAGTGATATTGGGCTTGTGAATATCTCATGAGGATCTTAGGGATCAGGAGATCCTAGAATAGGGAATTGGTTGAGTAGAAAGTGGATTAGAGAGGATCCTTACGAATCTGTTGAGGGTTTGTTGGATCTGAACTAGAAACAGTTCAGAATTCTTTTGTATATTATTGTAAGCCTTAGAGGCATAGAGGGAGTTGGAAAAACATAGAATATTATGCCATACGTTGAGCAAGGGGACAATTGAATGAAGAATTAGGTCTGAGATTGAGAAAGGGGCCAATCGAAAGGAGAATTAGGATTAAAGGATATTGATTTGATCCAGGAAAAAGAAGGCATGTGAGCCTGCATAATTATATGTAAACCTATGTATATTAATACAAAGGAAATACTCTATTTCGAGTATTCTGGAAGCCTGTGAATCTATGTATGTTATCTGTGTATTGTATACCTCTGTGAGGAAGAAGTTTTTGTCTCTGCATATAGTTGAGATTGTGTAGTTCAGGTATAGGATTCGTATTGTAGGGATGAGAAGGAGAACTCTGGAGAGGAGGCCTGGTACAATCATGTGTTCTAATTAAGATCAAAATGAGTATTCCATTGAGTGTAAATCATGAGAAGGATCGATGATCCTACAGAACAATGGAGGAGAAATATTATCTTCATCACGGGGTAAGACACAACAACCATTAGATCATCCATCAGTGAATGGTAGTCGTTAGATTACAACTGCACAAGGAAGAGGAAGGAATGAACTTCGACTGTTCATCATCCAGCAAGGAGAAAGGAGTAATCGATAATTGATTAGTCGTGAACATCAAACCTGGAGGTAGAGAGAGGAGGACCGTCGGGTCAATGATTGATTAAGTCGTGACCGTCAGATCATGTTGAAGACAAATCGACGACGGGGAGAAATTGAGGGATTCAAAGGGAAATTTAAGGCGTCTGCAAGTTTAGACTTCGCAATCAACCAGGATCGTTGATCTTGATAGATCAATATATCAATAGTGGACTTCTACCCACAATGGATGAGCAACTTGTTATTGCGTAAATCGGGCATACGGTTAAAGTGATAGAAATTTGTGGTTCCGCAATAATTCATGGTCGTCTATCTTCACAGTCAAACTAAGCACGATCATCGATCTATACCGTAATATTATCACCCAAGGAATTGAGTCGAGGTCATATCTCTCGCTCATACAAAGAGAGGGAAGAGATCCTTTAGGCTAGTTGAGGAGGACAAGTTTTAATACTCTGTCTTAAACTATGGTCACGGGAATGGTCCTATGGGAAAAATGACCAACAGATGAAGTGAATGGAATTGTGACAGAAGGTAGAATTCGATCATGTTAGTGATAAAATCAGATGAATGAAGAGAATTCGATCATATGCACCCTTTTACAGGTTTAGAGTGACTCAAGATAATTTGGTCGCTTAACTTTGGGATAGGCGAGTTGGATTTGGATCTGGTCCAAGATTATTGAGAAATTTTGGTCGATTCATATCTAATTTCCATCAATTTGGTATTAGAGCAAAAGAATTCCTTTGATAGGAAATTGCAGAATTGTAGAGTTACAGAGACAGAACGTGAAGGTAGAGTTCATATTGGAAATCTGATAAGAAGATAGTATGCATAGGAGAATGCATAACGAGGTCAAATATATTCTACACAGAGTAATTCATATTTAGGGAAATCTGATAGAACAAGGAAGAGGTAAAGAATAGTCCATTCACGTGCAGATGAATGGTGGAACAAGATCATGCATAGATCTTGAAGGATGATATGTTATGTTTTTATTCTAACTCTGGTTTTGAGTTTGTTGCAGGCTAAGAAAAAACTGAAGGTTGATAGCATCATATAGCTAGGAGGCTGTGATAGAAGAACAATTGTGTTCTTGAAGAAATAAGGGGCAAAGAACCTTGAGGATCCAATTAAAAGTTGGACAAGGAGGAAAATTTTGAATGTTCTCAGAAGAAGTGGAGTACTGCAGAATCCCAAGAGGAGGAAGGAAGTTGCTCAAAAGGTGGTTTCAGAGACAAAGAACCAATTAGGTACCAAGAGGTCAGGCTCATGGGGAATCTTGGATTGGTATGAAGGCAGGTATGGAGGATTTTCAAGAGAAGGCTTAGAGGTAGTCCACAGGTGAACAAATGAAGTTCACAAAGGAGAGGAAGACAATGATCACTTAAGGTCATTACAGAGGTTCAAAGGAAATACATAGTAGAAAGAAATGTGCCAAGTTAAAGGACATAGAGAATATGATTCAAGAAGAGTTTGATAGCGAGATGATTGAGATAAAGGTAAACTTAGTTACATGATGAAGCTACTACAAGAGGAAGAGATGCAAGAGAACCAGAGACATGGATGTAGTATGAAGAAGAAATTCCAATGGCCAGTAATGCAGTTATATGAGGAGAAGATTTGGAAATGATTGTAGGAATTGAAGTAGAGGATGAATGATTTAATGCAAAAGGAGAAACTCAGAGGAGATTATTTCAGATACAAGCTATTGACAACAAAGGAAGGAGTTCACTATTTTGAACTAGAGAAGGGAGACATCCTTGGAGAGGATGATGTGGAGAGGAGACCAGTTGATAGTCTCATAGACTCTTTGGAGAGTTCAAAACAACATGATGAAGATATGATGACAAAGGAATCAAGAGAGGTTGAAGGCCTTAATATTTTTAAAACTGATGATTTGTGTATGTTTGCAGGTAAAGCAAGTGATAGATAATCACTCGAAGTTGTCATGGACATATAAGAGGAAAAGGAAATGTACAAATACATTTTTAAAGGGAAAGATCATAATTTCACTCTGATGGAGAATGAGGCTATGTTGTCTCATGAGGACAACCAAGGGGGAACACATTCACATTTAGATGATGAAGGAAATAACAAACAATCAGAAGGATTTGTTGTTGCAGGTAAAGGAGAATTGGCTCATGAAGATAGCCAACATGAAGCTGTAGAGAATCATTCTAATGAAACGATTACCAAGTGGAATGAAGAGATAAAGTTGTTAGAGAGATTTATGATATGACTTGAATCAGAAAGAGGAGAAAGTACAACCAATGAAAGGAAATATTCTCTTATACCTAGTAGTGAAAGAGAAATTCTTATTGCATATAAATAAAAGGAGGTAAATTTTAAATTTAATTTTAATCTAAAAATTGAAGACATACCAGTGGAAAATGAGCATGACATATGAGTAGCATCTAAACTATTTCCTAAGCAAGAAGGTAGTCCTCAAGTGGTGAATATTGGTGAAGAGTTCAATTTTCTGGAAAGATGACTGACTAAAGGTGAAGACTGCAAAGAATATGCAGACCTGGTTCAATTAGAAGAGAAAATGAATGTTTCAATTAGAGGTGGCACAGAAGAAGGAAATCAGAGAAAGAATCCTGAAGATATAATTCAAGACATGATGCAACAATTAGTGGACAACAACAACAAAAAAATTCAACAAAGAGAAGGCAACAACAAATGGCAGAGTATGTACCAGCCAAAGGACCAGTTGTGCATTGAGGTTGAGATGATATGGAAGCTGATGAGGAAGGTATCTAAGAAGAAGAAGACAATAGTAAGGAAGAAAATCAGTAGCAACAAGCAAGTGACAGTAGCAGACTGTGAAATAAACTCTAGTGGGGAATTGCAACATAAAATGTGGAAGCCAAGAGAAGTGCAAACAACAACAAAGCAACAATAGAATAGAGAAGTAGATGGAGCAAGTGGAAGGATCCAATACAATTTTTGGGACCCTAGAGGGTTTCATCAACATGTGAAACACATGATCAAGAGATCATGAATGTTTTCAACCTCAGGAGTCCGATGCAGGAGCATCCTGCTCCAAAAAATCATTGTATATTTGGTTGACCTAGGGGGTCTTATGTTTGCTAAGGAATTTGTTTCTCAATAGGAAATTATGTATGTTTGAGTGAGTTGAGTGGGAATATCTGTGTGAGGATGTAATTGTAAATGTTCTCGAATATGTGATAACTTGAGTGATATTGGTCTTATGAAGATCTCATGAGGATCTTAGGTATTAGGAGATCCTAGAATAGGGAATTGGTTAAGTAGAAAGTGGATCAGAGAGGATCCTTAGGAATTTGTTAAGTATTTGTTGGATCTAAACCATAAACAGTTCAAAATTATTTTGTGTATTATTGTAAGACTTTGATTCATAGAGGGAGCTGGTAAAACATAGAATATTAGGCTAGACGTTGAGAAAAGGGAAAAATGAATGAAGAATTAGGTCTGAGATTGAGAAAGGGGCCAATTGAAGGGAGAATTAGGAATAAATCCTATTGATTTGATATAGGCAAAAGAAGGCCTGCAATCTTGTATAATTATATGTAATCCTATGTATATGAATACAAAGGAAATACTCTATTTCGAGTATTATAGAAGCCTTTGAATCTATGTATGTTATCTGTGTATTGTATACCTCTGTGAGGAAGAAGTTTATGTCTCTACATAAAATTGATATTTTGTAGTTCAGGTATAGGATCTGTATTGTAGGGACAAGAAGGAGAACTTTGGAGAGGAGGCCTGGTGCAATCCCGTGTTCTAATTAAGATCAGAATGAGTATTCCATTCAACATCGATCATGAGAAGGATTGATGATCCTGGATCAATGATCCTACAAAACGGTGGAGGAGAAATATTACCATGATCACAGGGTAAGACACACCAACCATTATATTATCCATCAATGAATGGTAGCCATTAGATTACAACCACTCAAGGAAGGGGAAGGAATGAACGTCGACCGTTCATCCTCCAGCTAGGAGCGTCGCAGACGATCCGATTGTGAGAAAGGAGTAATCGATAATCGATGAGTCATGACCATCAGATCTGGAGGTAGAGAGAGGAGGATCGTCGGGTTAATGATTGATTAAGTTGTGACCATCAAATCATGTTGAAGATAGATCGATGGAGGGGAGAAATTGTGGGATTCAAAGGGAAAGTTAAGGCGTGTGTAGTTTCAGAGTCCGCAATCAACCAAGATCATTGATATTGATAGATCAATAGATCAACAGTGGACGTCGACCCGCAACGGATGAGAAAATTTCTATTGTGAAGGTCAGGAATAAGGTTAAAGTGCTAGCAAGTTGTGGTTCTACAATCATTCATGGTCGTTTATCTTCACGGTCAAACTAAGCACGATAGTCGATCTATACTGTAATATTAGCACCCAAGGAATTGAGTTGAAGTCATATATCTCAGTCATACGAAGATAGGGAAGAGATCCTTCGGGCTAGTTGAGGAGGACATGTTTTAATACTATGTGTTGAACTATGGTCACAGAAATGGTCCTATGGGAAAAGGGCCAACAGATGAAGCGAATGGAATTGTGACAGAAGGTAGAATTCGATCATGTTAGTGATCGAATCAGATGAATGAAGATCATTTGATCCTAGGCACCCTTTTACAGGTTTAGAGCACCCCAAGATAATTCGGTTGCTTAACTTTGGGATAGGCGAGTTGGATTTGGATCTGGTCCAAGCTTATTGAGAAAATTTGGTCGGTTCATATCTGACTTGCATCAATGGTGCTCAGTGACCAGGACCTAGATAGATAGGAATTTTTTATAGAGAGTCCAAAACATAGGCATGAAGTTACCCAGTTTGGATTTGGCCAAATTCTAAAAGATTTGGAGTGGAGGTGTCCAAACAAGGAAAAATCCACTATTCCATGCCACTTTTTGGGGATTTTGAAATCTTCTTTGAAGGAAAAGGGAGCCAAGATTACAAATATGGAAAAATTTATTTAGTTGAAATTTTACCTCAATATTATGAACAACTTTGTCTTGAGGAAGTTTTTCTTGGTTTTTCTCTATTTGGGAGATATCCATTTTCTGCTAAAAAATTGAAGCCTAGAGGAAATGCAAAAAGGACAAAGTTTCCAAATCCAGATTGATGCAAAAGTTGGTTGGAGTATCAGATCCTAAATCTGAGAGTTGTCTTGTATTCACAATCAAGAATACTATTAGTTCTTGATACAAATTTTTTCCTAGTTCTCGCCATATTTCTTTCTACGGGTGGAAACATTTATCCTTTGAGATTATTTGTACAAATGAAACAAGTGAAAAAAGGGTGAAATTGTTGATTTTGGAAAGCCATAACTTTCATCTCAAAAATAATATTGAGACACATAAGTACAGTCATCAGAAAGATAATTCAGAAGATAGTATCATTACTTGTGAGAACATTACTATGGCAAGAAGATGTAATAATTATTTGATCTCAACCTAGGAAACACGATCATGGAGGAGTATGAGAGGAAGAAGCCATAAGAAAGGATAAGTATTTGTATGAGTAGAGAGAGGGGAGGAAAACTTTTCAAAAAACATGGGATGATAATAAGAGAGGAAAGATGGATCAAATAAAAAAAGGATCCAAGTTTTCCTTTGTCAAGAATAGCTCACAGTCATATCAACAAGGGAAACAAGCATAGGGTCAACATAAAATGACATATTACTTGGGGAAGAGGCCAAGAAAACAACTCATAAAGTGTTGGGGATGTGAAGGAGACCACTTCTATAAGGATTTTCCTAACGAAGGAGATAGGATGAGGAATATGCATAACATCTAGGAAGATGATATGATGGAGGAATTAGGAAACAAATATCAAGGATTTATGCAGCCTTGAACAACAGACAAGCAAACTACCAATCCTACAATATTGAGGTATAAGGTAATATTGATAATTATCCCATAGCTATTTTAACTGATTCCATATCTAATCATAGCTATATAGATCCAAAAATAGTTGAAAGGTTTAAATTGAGAAGATGTAAGCATGGAAAGTATTGGTTGGTTAAGCTAGGAACTAGAACCAAGAGGAAAATAAATGAACTTGTTAGGGATTACCCAATGAAAATGAATGGATTCATCACTAATGAATATTTGAATATTATATCACTTGGGTCATATGATTTCTTAATTGGTGTGGATTGGTTGGACAAGAATTGTGTTATCCTAGATTTCTACAACAAGGAATTCACATGCCTTGATGAGGAAGGTAATTTAAGGATGGTGCAAGGTATTCCAAGACCTGTATCCATTAAAGAGATTTCAACATTGTAGTTGAAAAGAAGTTTTAGTAAAGGGTGCTAGATATATGCATCCCATATGGAAGATCCAACAAAAGATAAGGATCCAAGGTTCTAAGATTATCTAATATTGAAGGATTATGAAGAAGTGTTTGGGGTGTTTCTAGTATTACCACAAAAGAAAGATATTGATTTATCTATTGAATTAATTCATGGAGATTCCCCAGTGTCCAAAAATCCCTACAGAATGAGCACATCGGACCTGAAAGAGTTGTAGATGTAGCTAGAAGAATTGTCGAAGAAGGGATACATGCACCCAAGTGTCTCACCTTAGGGTGCCCCATTTCTCTTTCTGGGAAAAAAGGATGGAACTTTGAGGTTGTGTATTGAATTCAACCAGTTGAATAAGGTTACTATAAATAATAGGTACCCTCAACCGTGGATCGGTGATATTTTTTATCAACTAAAAGGAGAAAGAATATTTTCCAATATTGACCTATTATCACTTTGTAATTTCCAGAGGTTGTAAAAGAAAAGACAGAGGTAACTACCAAACCACTTTGGAAGCTGGGATCTGGCCCTAGCGGCTTCAAAGAGGGATCTCTCTATAGGATTTAGATTTGTTTGATTTTAGAGTATTAGGCTATTTATGATATTTCGATGCTTGTTTGTTTGAAATATATGGCTAAGAGAATGCTTAATTTTCCATTGGGAAATGGGGTCTGTACTTTAGATAAGGATCTGTTTCAGCATTTTATAATTTTTTCTCCACAGGGCAGGGTAGTAAGATTGTTGTATCTATTTAAATCAAATGAAATGAATAAGAGGAAAAGAGGGGAAAATCCACTGAGTAGAAGATCAATTAATAATTCCTTTACTTAGTTTCATATGAACAACATGAAGATCATTGAAAAACCAGAGACAGAGTATAATAAAATAAATTTTTTTCTTTAACTTTCTTTTAATGATTAGAATTGAAAACACATGCAATGATTACAGCGAATGGAAAAACATTTGACAAAGAGAGAAATCACATCACCAACAGTCTGACACGAGAATCTTGTGAATAAGCCTCTTTTATTACAGGTCGATCCTTTGAAAATTTACACAATAGATTTTGGATGAAAAAATCAACCCATAATACTTCGAAGAGAGAAGTATCTATACAACTATTTACAACAGATCCTGTCATAAATTATCAATATATTATGAAGGAATATCTAACTAACTAGATATCTAAATACAAAATGTAGGGATTTTGCATATTTGCTCGGATCTCTGGTGTTGATTTGGTGGAAGTGGTCGATGAATCATCTCTTTGACTTTGGCTAGTTGTTTCTTCTTGTTGAATGGAACAAAAAAACTATATTTACTCAAGTAATTCACATATATCTTCCCGCCTCTTTTTACTTGGGATGGAAATCTTGAGTAATTTCCTATATATTTCGCCCATCTCTGTGTATTTTTCAAAGGTAGGCTTAGTGATGAAGATATGCTTGATTTCATGCTGAATGTTTAAGTCCAACTGTAGTGTCTCCAGGAAAGATTTACCAGTGATGCTTCCCTGTATCTCTGCAAACTTTGAATTGTGTTTTTCCATTGTGTTCAATTTTTGTTTGTAATCAAGCAGAATGATCAATTTGTCATTCAATACTAACAATCCAGGAAGCCTTTTTTTGTGTAGCACGTCAAATTTGTTGAAGAACCTATGCACACCTATGTCCATCACTTGAACTTTTTCTTCCAGATGCAACATTAGGCCTTTCTTGGTCAGAACCTTCTTGATCTCAAGGATGGTTTCAGTTTTTCCTCAATCTCTAGCTCCTCTAACTCCTGTTTGTTTTTGGAGTTTAGAAATCTGATAAGTTTAGTGGCCTCTGTGGGTCTTTCTCCCAATTCGTCCTTGATGATTTCAATTGCTCCCATGGATTTTTGTACTAATTCATGTTGCTAAAAAATGATCTATATCGAGGGCCATATTTCTGAAATTGATTTGTTGATATCTATCCATATGTTTTCCTTAGCTTGGGCTAAGGTATTTTTCATAGCAGTCTCTTTCCCTAATTGTTGTAATTGTTGACTGAGCCTTTCAGACTTATTCATCTCTACCTGGTGACTAGCCAAGAACATTGATTTCAATTCCTGCAATGTCTTTACCTCTTCCTATAATTTTCTAATTTCTTCCCCTTGTATGGACATATCTTCCATGGATTTTACAAGTTTGTCAGATGCATATGAGACTTGTGTTGGGATTGTTGATGGGATTGTTGCTAGAATTTTTGTTGATGTGGACCCTTCTGTTGTTCTGATCTCTATCAGAGGCACTACCTCCAGTGGGATCATGGCTAGCTACACATTTTTCTCCTTTTCTTTTATTTGTTTGTCCATTTCTTCTTCCATTTCCTTTATTTTTGCATTTTGTTCCATGATTAACTTTAACATCTCTTATTTGTGGCTTTCAGTCTCAGCCACTTCTTTGGTTTGTGAATATTTTGTAGCTGGAAACTTCAGCTTCTTTCTAAGAGATGTTATATCAACATTCTTCTTCTTTAACAACTCCTCTGCTGCTTTGACATTTGTTGGATCATACCCAATTTTAAGAACCAATTCTTCTAATGATTTTGTTTTGTTATCCTTGGAGAAAGAAGAGATCTTCTCCAGCTTTAATTGGGACTAGATATTATTTAAGGATACCTGCAACTTAGAAGTAGTCATTGAAGTGTTTTTCAAAGTTGAGAATATCATTTCTCTTGTGTGTCTATGCATATCCATCTGGTCCACTGGATGTACATCGTTTACATCAAATTCAAAGGAAGTATTTTTGTATTCTGCAACTATTCTTGGATGGGGAACTTGTGCTTGTAAGAATTCCATTTGCATTCTTCCTCTTTCTATGTCAAAAGCTTAAAGAAGTCTATGTTGAGAAGTGGAGGTATTCTTCCAGAATTGAGTGTAGGTGTTGTTGTTGAGGAGCTCATTCATTTTCTTGATCTATTTATATTTGTCAAAAATGTTTGACTCTTTTTTCCCATGAGCTGATTCAACTATCAGAGTAGTGTTTGGGTTTTTTTGATATGTTGGTGATCATGGTGAACCTGTAAATAGACTCTCTGAAGGGGTTGAAGAGTGTGGTCCCTCCAACACTATGGTGGACTGCATTTCTCCCTCCTTGAGAAAATCTGTTGTATGATTGGTTTTTCCCTCTTTCTGTCTACCTGAAAATCCTCAGCTGACAACTCTGTGACTAAAGGAGAAACATCCTTCCTTGATCTCTTCTCTACTTTCTTTTGGTGTGTATTAGTTTGTGAAGTGGTTACAGATATAGGTTGATCCTCTGTTTCTTGCAATGTGTTCTCCTGCCACTCTTTATGTTTCATGTGTCTTTCCACCTCTGGCCTCTATGTGTGAACATAAGGAGTGATCCTTTGTTTGATTCTGATTTCAGAAATGACACCAAATGGGTTATACACCCAAGTGAAACTCAGAGAAAATCTCATTTGTTTCAAGAGGCTATGTGCTTTTTCTCATGTTGATCTGTTGTTACAGATGAAAGTTCCAACATGGGTTTTGATTCTTAGTTGTGGTTTCTTCTTTGTTGCAACAAAGTGAATATCATTTGAATTCACCATTTGCCTTATATATTCTAGTGTAAAAATCCTCACTGGGGGGTATTTGGGAAATCTTTAAGGAGGCAGCTCACACCCATATACCCTTATCTCTGTATGGTTTTGATATAAATACAAATCCCCTATTTTAGCTTGATCAGATAGGTGCAATGCCTTATGAATTTCTTCACTAATCCTTGGCTATGTGCTTATGTTCAACATACAAAAAACTGGATGAATAAATTGATCTATGAAGTCCTTGAAGCTATACTTTGTTGAATTTTCCCTCACCAATGAGGTCCATGATGTCATTGGTTGAGGGATTCCTTCCTGGTTTAACTTTTGAAGTGCATCAAGGAACCTGTCTGATTAGTAAAATAAAAACATGTAAACCAGAACTGAAGAGTATCTGAACATCCCTTCAGTTGGAAACTTGAATAACTAATCATGAATATTATCAGCCAAAAATTGACTGAAATTGAATTTAATGGAAACTCTTTCTTCTGTAGAAAATATGCATAGAAAACTTAAAATAGGCTCATCCACCCATTCATCTGAGTAATAACCTAATAGACAAGAAAGCATGGATATGATCTAGTTGTCTTTGATAGTGAAAATGGAAGATGAGTAAGGTGTATTATTTTTGGGCAATTGGGCATCTTCTGGGAGGAAAATCTCAAAGATCTGGGCTCTTTGGGGGAAGTCGGTTTCTGGTATAGGTCATTTAGGGCTTCAATGGAGAATGGGATGGCTGAGTCATTTCTAGGGATCTGTAGCATCTGGTCGATGGCTTTGGAGGTAACTGTGAACAATGTTTCACCAGAGTAGGAAGCAATGGCTCTTTGGTTGGGCAAGTGGCGGGCTTGACATCTAAGAGAAGCTTCAAGGAAGTGGTGAGTTTGAGGAAACATGTACAGAAGAAAATTGGACTCCCAGATTCCAATTTCATCACTCTGATCAAGAAAAATGTCTTTTAGCCATGAGTGCAATTCGAAGAAGTTGAATTCGCACCTTGGATCTGTGACTTTGTAATCCTTATCTACTAGAGGGATGTGGTCCAGGTCGATAGGAGGGGGAAGGATTGGTTTCTCAGATGTGTCTGCATATTTATCCTTGGAGGCCATAATTGACAGATCTTACAATAAAAACAATGGCAGAATTGTATTACCCGGGGAAGATATTTGTCTGTTGACGGTGAGAGGTGGTGGCAGTTAATTTAACAGTTGGGATATACATGGTCTCCACGGTGTCTTTATCAGCAAATTGTGTAACATGATGTGAAATGGGGTTTTAAGGTATACAACAGATATTCGTTATGGCACGAGGTTGTTACAGGGTGGTTAATGATCACATGGAATTTTTTAATTAGCTAACGAGTATGTAGATTAGGACAGATGGTGTGTAGTGATAGGATTACGGTGGCAGGGTGAGGTGAGTGGTATCGAGTTTTGATTTGGAATATTTCAAAGGGGTGAGTAGGAAGTAACTGGAAATAGGAGGGCGGGTCTGAAATGTTGAGGACGTGCCATGTTAGGTGGGATGGACACAGGAAAAACCACTTTTTGGACCCCCCGCCCCCCAACCGTTAAAGGTAGAAAGGTCGGGGGGTCCAAAAAATGTTGATGACCATTGATCAAAGAAGAGATGGATGCCATCGATGGAGACTTGTGCGGGAGTTAAGAACTACAAGACAAAATGCCTTTTCCGCATCAAAACTTAGGATAAAAAAAATGTGCCATGAAGTGCCAAGCTTGTATTTTGCAACTTTACACTATAATTTTATTTTCCTAAGATAAAATAACCAAATTTAATCAACTAGGGGTATATTTTGAAATCCCCTTCCAATTTTCTTGAGACAAAAATCACCTAACCTATCTCCTAACCTAGGCATCTAACGCATTAATCTAGCTTAGACTCTTGGATTAATTATTACTCTAACCTAACTACTTTGTCCAAGATCAAACAATTTGACCAAATTTATTCTCTAACCTGTCAACAACAAATTTAAAACGTTTGATCATGATTAGACAGTATGATTCAAACTAATTTTATTTTGATGGGGTTTTCTTGTTTTTCTCTTTTTTCTCTTTTTTCTTTTCTTTTATTTTCTTTTTCTTTTTCTTTCTTTCTTTCTTTCTTTCTTTTATACCCTCTTTTCATTTTTTCTATTTTTATCTTTGTCTTTTTCTTTTTTTTTTCTTTTTGGAAATCATCTGCAGAATGAAATATTATTAGGTGATACTATGAAATATAGGGTTATAACACGACCTAAGGCTAGGTTACCATCAGGTAAGAATCAAAGAAGAGATACCAACAAGAAAAAAAATTGGACAAGGTATGGTCATTATGAGTTTTTGGTGGTGCCATTTGTCCTGAAAAATGTACTAGCTAATTTTATGTGTCTAATGAATGGAGTGTTTAGAGATTGTTGGATTACTAAGAGGGGGGGTGAATCAGTAATGGCGTAATTATAATCCATTTTCTCCAAATAATCCAAGTGTTTATCAATGTAGAATTATTATCCAATAATGAGAAATAAGAAATGAACAATCACACACATACACAGTACACCAGTGTTTTACGTGGAAACCCAAATCAGGAGAAAACCACAGAATGATTTATCTTATATGTATTGAAGAATTACATTCATTGGAAGCACCAACTTCCTTTTTTTTCCAGTTGCAACTAGAAGGAGGCTCCAATCCCCTAGTTTCTCAGGCTACAGCCTGAGGGAAGCTCCAACTCCCCAATTCTCTAGCTACAACAAGAAGGAGACTACAACCCCCTCTGTTCTTTGGCTACAACCGGAAGGTGGCTACAGCCACCTGTCCTTGCCCTATCCAACCACCCTGAAGTAGAAGTAGAATGATGCAACCATTGTCACACTATCACTGTGATATATTTCATTATAAACCTACACCATAATCTGAACCATGCATAAACCATGCATCAACCTGTACCTCAACCTGTAATCAACCTTAGAAAGCATCATCAAAAGAATTTATCCTTCCTTGAATTATGGCCTTCTTTTCTTCACTTTCCTCAGAAATTCGGCTTATATATCCTTTGGTTACCTCAGACACCTATAGGTATTCAATATGCTCAAGTGTTTCTTAAATTAGAGAGCCTTGCCTCTTATTTATACTCTCCCAGTAGCTTCCTTAAAAACATCTTCTAGGTCACTTTTCCCACTTTCCTTATTTTAGGGTTAACCCACTTCTAATTTCTCCATTAAATTTATTAATGAATTAATTTATTATGTATTCACTTTGAATTGTAGTACACTCATCACTTCACTTTATTATTTACCTTTTAAAATCTCTTAAACCACTTTGACTACTTTGACCTTTTGGGGCTTCTAGATGACATATGAG
>JZKD02S1673485.1:285707-299697 GCA_000966675.3 Picea glauca | reverse complement strand
ATGCATACTAAAGAAACACACTAGAAAACACACTTTTACCTAACAACACAATAGACCAAGTAGATCTTAACTAACTCCTAAGTGTCTAAATATCCTAACACCCCCCCTTAAGAACAACTTGGGATAGGATTGAACTATTTACAATAGTGACACAATAGGAGAAGGAATGAGGCATTAGAGCCTATCCCCCCTTAATGACAACTTCTTGAACTCCTAACATAGATTGAAGTTTGGAAAAGTTTGCTTTTGTAAGAGACTTTGTGAAAATGCCTGCAACTTGATCTTCTATAGGGAAAAAGAGCACTTAAACAACTTGATCATGTATGAGATTTGTGATGAAGTTCATGTGTAGATCGATGTGTTTTCTACACTGATGTTGAACTAGGTCTTTGGTGAGCTTGATGGCACTCTGATTGTCACACAAAAGGTTGGTCGGATGTTGGTGGTGGAATCCAAACTCTGAAAGGATCTGTCGAAGCCACAGGGCTTTCTGACTTGCATTTACCGTTGCTCGGTACTTAGCTTCTGCTGAATAAAGTGCAATAGTCTGTTGTTTCTTACAGGCCCAAGTGACAGGTCCTGAACCAAGGTTGAAAACATAACCTTCAGTAGACTTTCGATCATCAAGGTCGTTGGCCCAATTTGAATCAGTGAAACCAACCAATAAAGGAGTCGCCCCTGAACTGTAATGTATCCCAAACTGAATTGTACCACAAACATAGTGAAGTATTCTTTTAGTTGCTTTCCAATGGATTTCATGGGGCGTTTGCATATATCGGGCAAAAAGACCAACAACAAAGGAAAGATCGGGATGGGTATGAGTCAAGTATAAGAGGCTACCAATTAATTGACGGTACAGTGTGGCATCAACTTCAAGAGAAGTACAGGTGGAAGTAAGCTTGAATCCATGCTAGAAGGGAGAAGGGGTTGGTTTACAATTGTCCATGTGAAAGCGACAAAGAAGGTCAAAAGCATACTTAGACTAGGAAAGAAAAATTCCTTCATTGGTTTGCAAAACTTGGAGGCCAAGGAAATAGTGCAAAAAGCCAAGTCTGTCATTTTAAATTTTTTCTTAAGGTTGTTTTTCACATGGTTTAAAAGTTTTGAGTCACTACCAGTAAGGATAAGGTCATCAACATAAAGGACAAGGATTATGAGATGGCTTCCTACTTTCTGGGTATAGACATTAGGATCAGAATGGCATCTAGAGAATCCAGTGGCAATAAGAAAGTTGTCCATTTTGGCATACCAAGCTCGGGGAGCTTGCTTGAGACCATAAAGACATTTCTTGAGGCGACAAACAAGGCTAGAGTCATTCTGGACATATCCAAGAGTTTGTTCCATGTAGATTTCTTCTTGCAAATCTCTGTGCAAGAAGGCGGATTTAACATCCATCTGATGGACCTCCCATTTATGTGAGGCAGCAAGGGAAAGAACAAAGCAAATGGAATTCATTTTTGCTACAGGGGCAAAGGTTTCATTATAGTCAATTCCTTCAACTTAGGAAAATCCTTTGGCAACTAACCGAACCTTGTGTATTTCAACACTTCCATCTGATGCATACTTAGTTCTGTAGACCCATTTGCATCTAACAAGTTTTCTTTCTTTTGGAAGAGGTACAAGATCCCAAGTATCATTTTCCATTAAAGAACGATACTCTTCATTCATTCTTGTATCCCAATCTAGATGACTTGAAGCTTCTGCAAATGTCTCTGGATCATGAGTTTCTGAAACTTGAGCCAAAAGATAAGAGGCTTGTTGGAACTGTGAACATGTTCGACGTTGATCTGAAGGATCACTGACAAGATCACCAACTGCTTCTCATGTTGAACGGGCCCATATAGGAAGCGGTGGAGCTAGTGCTAGTTCAGGTTCAAAGGACTCATCTAGAGGAGGGTGAGCAAGTGGATGTGGATTTTCATCCTCATTGTCATCATCTGAAGAAGAAACCAGATCATAAGAAGGCACAAACATCGAAGATGGCTCGTAAGACGAAAAAGGAACAACCGTTGAATTAGGCTTGCAGGCCAAAGAAGGCACAAACGTCGAATTAGGCTCATGGGCCAAGAGATTTTCATTAAATTTAACATCTCTTCTAATAATAATTTCATTACAATGTGATTGAAGAAGTCTATAACCATTGACATCTTCATAATAACCAACAAAGATACACTTCTCACTTTTAGGCTACAATGATTTCCTTTTCTCATCAAGAATGTGAGCCCATGCTATATTTCCAAATACATGGAAGTGACTTACATCTGGTTTAATTTTAGTCCAATCTTATTCCGCTGTTATATTTTTAAGAGCCTTTGTGGGAGTGCAATTTACTATGTAATTTGCACAGTTGATGCCTTCCGCCCAATACTTTAGACTTAATCCCTTAGATTGGATCATACAATTAGCCATTTCTTTTAATGTACGGTTCTTTCTCTCAGCAACACCATTTTGTTGTGGTGTATATGGAACAATGTGTTGCATTTGGATTCCCTGTGTAGTGCAATAACTTGTAAAATTGTTGTTCACATATCCACCTCCATTATATGTTCTTAACCTTTGAATTTGATGTCCAGATTGCTTTTCTACAAGGGCCTTGTAGGCCAAAAACTTGTCAAAAAATTCGCTCTTAAGTTTTAAGAAGTAAACCCAAGTACATCTGGAAAAGTCATCAATGAAAGTTAAGAAACACTTGCACCCAGAAAAAGAAGGAGAAGAAAGTGGACCACACAAATCACTGTGAACAAGCTGCAAAGGACCTGAGGCATGCCAAGAGGCACATTTGTCAAAACTGTCCTGATGATGTTTGCCGAGAACACAACCGGCACAAACACCATCTCTGCATGAAACAAGAGGAAGACCAGTCACCATATGTTGATTATATAGTTGCTGCAATGAGCGATAGTTTAGATGACCAAACCGCTCATGCCAAAGTTTGTTCAAGTCATCACTATGAGCAACAAAAACTGATGAAAAAAATTATGACCCAAAGTTGTCAAATTTGTACAACTTGGTAATATCATCAGCAATTCCAGTTGCAAGAACATGCTTAGGATCTTTTAGATCCTTGATTAGAACTTGGTGAGGTGAAAACTCTGTAGTTTTACCTTCACCTGAATGAGTGATTTGATATACTGATAGAAGGTTACAAGAAAGACTTGGACCACATAATACATCATTGCAATGACCATTTTCTACTTGAATTGTTCCAGATCCTTCAACACTAAGAGAATATTTGCTTGTTGCTACATTCATTTAGAGTAGAAAATATAGCTCTATCCTTAGCCATATGATAGGATGCTCCAGAATTAATAAGCCACTCATCAGAAGTAGAAGTAGAAGTAGAATTTGTATTAAAGGAGAAACCAAAAGCAGAAAGTGCATGTTCATGAGAAGAAGAAGAAGAAGAAGAAGTAGAATCAATATTGATGTTGTTCTTCTTCATCGCTGGTTCTAAAGATGCCATATTCTTGAAACATTTGGACTCATCATGACCATATTTATCACAAAAGTTGCAATGTTTGTTAGTATTCTTATTTTTATATTTTTCTCCTTTGTCTCCATTAGGAGAAAAATCTGTCTGAGTGGGTTTGGGACCCTTATATTGCTTGTTGTTATGGCGAGGATGTTGCTTCTTGGGATTCTTGGGTTTATCCTTTTGATGGACAACTAAGGCTTTGTTGGAAGTACCTACAGCACTGATCACTCCAAGTTGTACTAGCTTATCTTGCTCTCTAATCAAAAAATCACAAAATTTCTCAAGACTAGGTTTTTGATAAGTTGCACCTATAGCCTCTTGTATGGCATAAAAGGTAGATACAAACACAGAATATGCACTACCTATCTTAGAAAGAATAAGATAGATGCAACGATCTTCGTCTATCTTTATCTTGCATTCTTCACATAAAGTTTTGAGTGTTTTAAACTTAGATAGATAGTCTTCAATGCAAGAAAAATCACTTGGACTCAAAGTTAATACTTGATTTTCTAATTGTTGTGCTTGAATAATATTTTGTTTACCAAACACAGATTCAATCTTTTCCCAAGCTTCTTTGGGTTTATCAATTGATTGAAGGTGAAACCTTAAATCATGAGCAATGGACATTTTGATTAATCTACGTGCTTCTTCATTCCTATTATTCCATTTGTCTTTCTTATCAGCATCAGTGGGTGTTGTTTCCTTTCCCAAGGTAATTTGGTACAAGCCTTTACTTCTTAATAAATCCTCCATATGGGATTTCCATTGGAAGTAGTTGGTGTTGGTAAGTAAGAGATTACTTGTAGAATCCATATTAAATATGTATATAATACTGATTTAAAAACTGAAACTAATGATCTGAATGGAAAGATCTTGAAAAGTTATGTGATTTAAAAAAAAAACGACACTGAAAATGAACTTCGGATGTGAGAGTTATGCCCTTTTTAAAAAAGGCATAAACGGACCAAAGGACCACATGGTAGTGTAAGTTGCTTTATGGAGTAACCTACTTTTATAAAAAGAAGTGGGGCTCACTTTTACAAAGAAAAGTTGTATACAAAATAAATAACTCTAAAATAAAATATTAAAGCTACTTATAGTGATTCATTTTTATACTTAAAGTGATATACACTTTACAATTTTAGCATGAACTTTTTTAAAACAAGAAAAGAGAGACTTGAACTCAAGACCTCTTACTTAATAAGGCAACTTTTAACCAAATAGTCTAGAAAAACATATTGTAATGTTCAGACGGAGGATTGTTGTTGTTGTTGTTGTTGTTGAAGACATCCTTGGAGAGCGTGATAAAAAAAAACTCTTTTCACACAAGAAAAAAAATTTGCTTCTCGATGACAACAAGGATTAGATCTCGGTTAGTTTACCTGAAAGATGCACCTTTTCCTATTTTTTTCTGATTTTCTGAGATTGCACAGGGCATGGGGAAAAGAGCATACGCAGATATAAAAGAGTATCAACCCGAAAATAAAAGATACAAAACCGAAATAAAACCAAAATACTTCTTTGCAAAAAATTTAAAAAGTGCATATTCAAACTTTATACCTCAAGATCTGACTGTAATGGATGTATCTTGGGCAAACAGAAACCTTTTCGAGTGAAACAAAAAGTGTTCCTGAATGAAATGAGTTCTCTGCATGAAATGGAACATTCCACTCAGCCTAAGAATGTATGAAAATGATAGAAAATGGAGATGAGGCAACTCGGCTTCACGATCTTGATCTGCAACGGGAGCGGGTCTTCAAACAGGCTCTGATACCATGTTCAACAACATAGGTATTCCAACAGAGGAAGAACACCTTCATTAACCACTCACATAACCAGATCAAAAATCAACACACCGATGTTTTTATGTCGTAAAACCCATATGGGGAAACATCCACAGCCCAGCCAATGCGACCACTTGGAGCAGTTTATTAATGCAAAGAAAAATATTACAGAGAGATTTTACAAGAGAGTTTCTCACAATCGATCATCGGAAAATGACCCTCCATGCTCTTTAAATAGATATCATGGAACAATTGGGTGTTAAGCCACGGATCAATGGCAGTTCATATCTAGGAGAGTATGAACCGTTGGATCACTCTATGTCGGGAACATATCGTGACCGTCGGATTTCCTAACTACAAATGCATATTAAAGAAACACACTAGAAAACACACTTTTACCTAACGACACAATAGACCAAGTAGATCTTAACTAACTCCTAAGTGTCTAAATATCCTAACATTTGATTCTTGAATCCAACTCATTCTCAACCATTTCCTTGTAGATATTGAAGTTTTCAAAAGATTCTGACTTGTTCTTGAGAAAGAAAATTGCAGTCATTCTTGTATAATCATCAACTAATAACATAAAGTATCTCTCACCTTTTAAGCCCTTTGTTGTAGTTGGTACAACTAGATCAGTATGCACAATTTGCAGTAGTCTTGTTGTTGAATATTCCTTTCATTTGAACCTAGTCTTTGTTTTCTTTCCTTGTTGACAATGCTTGCATAAAGTGTTGGTTGTGTTATCACTCCAAGAAACTCCTTAGGATTGTAGACTAAGGATGCTTGGTAACTTAAGAAATTATGAATAATCAAAGTGTTTGGAACAATGGGATAACTGAGAAGGCTTTATAAAAGGACAACTTATTATGCATCTAAATAAACCAGTGCTTTTAGAGACCACATATCAGTTACAGTAATGAAATAAGGTGTGAAGAATACTATTCAAGATAACCAGGTACACAAACATGTAGGGTCATACAAGATAGCAGAGAATCATTTAATTCACATTCATGAGCTACACAAGAAGATGACAGTTCTCAATAGCTAAGCTGAACTAAATCAAATTACAGAGTGGTGAACATATAAGCAATACTGACATTGGTAACAAAAGAGGACTGTGATTCATATAACATAAAAGAGTCAAAGTACATAGCCAAAAAGTATCTTGGATTGACCCCTGTGTCTGTCTTAAGTCTGTAGCTTTATAGATTTTCATCACAGTTCTCAGATCCTAAAACAATGGATCTGATATTCTAAAAACAGAAAGTAAACTATATTTACAAAAAACTAGGAAGAGATCCTCAAGATGAGGTCAGTTAATATCTGATGATATTTAAGAATAGTAAAGTGTTGATGAAGTGTAGTATAGCCTCCCAAGGCTATTTGATTTAGTCTTCCAAGGATAAAATTCAAGTTTACTAAAGTGTGCAAACAACCCTGATTTTCTGCCATTGAAAAAGGTACCAAAACTGATTGAAACCCTTCTTCCTTCCCTTATATATCAAAAACAGTCATTAGATCTGACTTGATAATTCAAACACTATCCATTTGAAAAGGTTTCAAACCATTCGGACTCAAAAAACTCTGATCAGGGCAAAAATTCGGTCATTCTGGCAGTTACAAGCTTTCGATGGTTAACTCAGGTAAAAATTAGGCTCTTTAACCACCGAAAGATCTGCTTTCGGTGGTTAATGAGCGCTTTTCAAGCTCGCCTAAACCACCGAAAGTTAGACTTTGTTGAAACTTCAAAAATGCAAAATTTTGATTACCTTTTTGATTTGTTGCTTGATGTTCAAGGTTTTTTGGTCGATGCAGCCCTTGTTCATGCAGATCTGCGAACTTCAACTGGTTGTGTGGAAGGCTCTAGTGTGTCTACCATGGTTGTAGCTAAGTTAGCTAGAGTCTCCAAACTGGTTTCTCCTGTGCTGGTGATTGAGACTCTTTTAATTTCAACCTCAGAATTCTAAGTTGATTGTACAACTTCATGTTCTTCCTTATCAATACCCTATTCCTGTCTTTGATCTTGTCATGCTTCTCTTTGAGGGTTTGGTTTATTTTAAAAAGCTATGCATTTCTTTCAGTCAAGTCTGTATTATCTTTTTTAATAACCCTTATTAAAACTTCCATTTCGTAGGTTTGCTGCAGCAGTTTCCTCACTTTCTGAGTCCTGGAAGCTTTGGGTTTTCTCGAAGAAGCTCCTACTAATGATTGATTTTGTTCCTCTGGAGGAGTAGGAGTAGGTAGGTTTGGTTATTCATCAGCAGCTATATCAGTTTGTTGTTCTCCTTGTGCCTCATTATGCTCTGGTTCATGTTCAGAATCTGAATATGGGAGGTTTAAACGATTATCCTCCATGGCCAAACCTTCAGCCTTCTCTCCTTCCTCAAACTGTAATTTTCTCTTTGTTTTCTTCTTCTTGGCCGAGGAAGATTCTGCTTGTTGTTTCAAAGGTGAAATAGCCCTTCGTTTCCTTTGACTACTCTTGGGAGTAATAGCCTTCCTTGTGGCAGTCTTCTTTCCCTTGTCCTCTGGTGGTTTGTCAGTTTGGAATTCATTCCAGAAGAGAAAGTAATTCCATGCAACCTGCTTCTTCTTCAGAGACTCCTTGATAAGAAGAGTAATGAGTCCTTGATGGGACAGTCTTCTTTCCACTTTAGTAGGCTTAACTTTTACCTGCCTGGCCATTTTGGTGAGAGTCTTGTGAAAGTAAAAAGGTAGATTAATTGGATCTATGCCTGTAAAATGGTTTAAAAGCTTAAACTGATAGAACATCACTCTATTGTACCACCCTTTGCATGTAATGTAGACAAAGATTACTTTCAACAGTGATTTCCACTTTGGTTCTAAGAAAGACATTGGAATGTCCTTTTTCCAGATAAGATCTTTGTGAATAGGCAACATATATGACCTAAACTCAATATTTGAAGGAACAGTTGATTTAAACCAACAATCCCCTGACCTGGGTAGACCTGTATACTCAGCAATGGCAACTTCATCAATGATAAACTCCTCCTTTCCTATTTTAGTAGACCTCCCATCATAAGAAATGGAAAAATACTCGGCCACTTGTTGATGAAAATTGGTTAATTTTTCACAATATGAAAATACCCCAACCTGTTTGAAGAATTCTGCCACCTCTGGGTGAGCTTCTAGGTACCAAACCCCATCAAGTTCAGCCCTTAGGGTTGGTCCATATTTTGACATTATGGCAAGGCTGACGTGTCCCTCAATTTAAAATATGTGCATGTAAATAGAAACAAAACTCGAAACTTTATGAACAGGTCAAGGTATGGTATGTCTCGATGAAGAGAAGGTGTGACTCATCAAGCATAGAGTATATTTCGACAACAGAATCGATGATAGAGGATTTAACTTAGAGATAAATCAGGAACCAGGTGTATAATTCAGAGTAAGAATAATGACCATAGGTATGACTCAACATCATGATTTAACCAAAACTTGATTCAAACAACCAGTAAACTAAATTTAAGCCAACACTTATTTCCAGGTAAGAGACAATATAGAATCGCATATGACCGAATTGAAACTACCTGATGATTGGGTTGAATGATTCGGTTTGACACTTGGACGATTGATCGATCGCTGAACTCGAGACTTTAATCACCAGCTTGCCATAGTGAACGGGGTTTTGAACTCTGCTAATGTGCCTGGTTGAGAGAATCACAGGTTTGTGATATAGATGACAGCTCTCGGACTCAAAATGAAATTAAATGGAATTTAAACAGAGCTAAAAATAAATCATCGTGATCTTGTAATCCTGTGGCTGGTAGTATTGAAAATCCATGTGATGTATCCTTTCTGTTATGCAAAATCTCATATGAGTTTTTGTGCCTCGCTGAAACCTAATGGCAATCTGACAGATGAATTCTTGGAGGACGTTTTGTCATCTATTCATCTACAATTCTACAATAATGACATGAAAACTCACCATTTGACATGACTTTCGGTGGCTAGGAATCATAATCATGCTCGCTTGACATCTGGCTCATGCGAAAGCACAAGGTTTTTTATTTGGGCGTGAAAACACTCTCGGTGATTAAGGACTCCTTTTATTTTGCTTCTTAACCACTGAAAATCTCGACTTTTGGTGGTTAACGAGTCATTTCATAGACCCTCTTAACCACCAAAACCCGAGGTTTTAGATTTTGAAAGCCAAGACCAAAAATGATGATTTTTCCAAGTTTATATTTGAAAAATAGACCCTCTAATTCACCTAAAAAATTTAGAAATAAATTTTTTGACATGTTCCTATCATCTAAAAATCGAAAACTTGACAGTGTTATTTTAGGAGATAACATCTGGCTCCTACTCGGGGATGGAATCCTCCCAGTGAGGTTTCAAGAACAAGTAGTTCCAGTTGCCTTATTTTTTGGGCTATGGAGTCATTTGGCCTGTGCAATCGGTAGCCTGCTCTGCTTATTCATCCAAAATCTGAAAACAATATTTACATAGCTTTGAAATTGTAGTTCTATTGGGCATGGAGTCATCTGGTTGCCTTTAGCATTGGGCATGGAGTCATCTAACATGTGCAACTATTATTCAGCAAACCTGTAGCCTAAAAACTTGTAACCTTCCTGTAGACTGCCTGTTTATTCAACAACCAATAACTGAAAGAATCTACTTGCTTAGATGAAGAGCTTATTCTCCTATATACTCCTACTCTTACTGCTGCAAATACATGTTTCAGGTATATACAAATTTCCAGAAAAATAATTCAAGAAGCAAATTGCTTGACCCATCATTATGTATACAACAAGGAACATGGAAGGAGAACAAAAGATACCATAAGAGAACTGCAACCAGCTCATGTTCATTGCTGCAAACCATGATGCCAAACTCTGTAATATATGACGTCACTGAAAACCGTGAGTCCATCCATATAGCAACTGGATCATAAAATTTATGTATGAAAATACCTTGTTGTTTAAACTCGAAAAGCCGCTTTCCTGTATTAGTTCCATGATGTTCCTGATCTGATCTAGGACTATTTCCATATGCCATCTGCTCTTTATCATCTGGAACCTCAAAAGACATAATCTTTGAATCTTTCAGAAAAGTATCATATTCAACCATAGATTTTCCAACACAATCATATTGTCCATTAATTTGATGAAACAAATCATATTCATGACAGAATTCTAGAGAAAGGACATCCGCTGTGAAAACTGAATGGTTGACTTCAACTTGATGTTGTTCTTCGATAGGCAAAGAAAAAGGCTCTTCAAGATCAGATCCATAGCTATCATATATATAGGCTAGTTGTTGCTCAAGTCAACATCATTTGATATAGAAATCTGATCTCCTTCATTTGCATACTTATCAAAGATAGGTGAACAAAAAACCTCTGTATCTGGTAAAGAAAGACAAGCAATCTTCAAATCCTTCTCATCAGTCACAGGTGGAAAAATGTCATAAGAAACCTCTTCAAAAATTTGAGAACGATCCTCTTTTATAACTGATTCTTCATACAAATCAAAGGCAGCATGTGCAACAGAGATAAGATCTAATGCATCTACAAATATATAATTCTCATTATAACCATTTGTATCATGAAGATATTTCTTAACAACATAACTTTCATCTCTGCAAACAGAAGAATCAACTACTTCCTGCTGAACATGCTTTTCAAATTCATCACAACATTCTTTAAAGAGAATTTCAGCTCTAAATTCATCTTCTTCTTCCCCTACCCTATAATCCTTTTCATTTTTGTTTAAAGTAGTAAGTACATAAGAACAATACTGAGAATCTTTGGTCACACAATCATCAATATTCACATCAACTCTATCTTGAGGATCTTCCTCTTGAACAGCAATAATATAAAGAATTTCATGTTCACAATTAGAAGAATAAACATTTTGAATATGTGAATGAAATTCTTCACAACAACCCTCAAGAAGAATTTCCCGAGCAAAATACCTTTCACATCAATGATGGAATACTCTATGAAACTCTTTTAAAGAAGATATGTTAGAAGGAGGTAAATATCAATACCATTCACGAGCATCTCCTTCTAATGAGAAGAAAAAAATCTTCATGAGCACATCCTCATGATATATATCCAGCTGAATCATGCATTGATGAAATATGATGAGATGATCTGAAGGATTATCTTCTTTCTTTTCTGCAAATCTTGGAAGGTGATCTCCCCAAATATCTATAGAAGGAACTGGATGTGGGAAACCAGGAACTGTTGAGAAGTCAAGAGGTGCAAACCTCCGAGCCAAAAGAGCTGCAAACGCTTCTGACATTTGATTATTGTGGAGTCACCACTGAATATGTCCTTCACGGAGTCGCCAGATAGATAATTACAACCAAATGATGTCCAAGATTTTTCTATCATCAAAGTTGGATCTTGTCGTCTCCCAAGGAAGTTGAGCTTCGATCTCCTCTCCCCAGCAACGACGCCAATTTTTTATCACTCCAAGAAACTCCTTTGGATTGTAGACTAAGGATTCTTGGTAACTTAAGAAATTATGAATAATCAAAGTGTTTGGAACAATGGGATAACTGAGAAGGCTTTATAAAAGGACAAATTATTATGCATCTAAATAAACCAGTGCTTTTAGAGACCACATATCAGTTACAGTAATGAAATAAGGTGTGAAGAATACTATTCAAGATAACCAGGTACACAAACATGTAGGGTCATACAAGATAGCATAGAATCATTTAATTCACATTCATGAGCTACACAAGAAGATGTCAGTTCTCAATAGCTAAGCTGAACTGAATCAAATTACAGAGTGGTGAACATATGAACAATACTAACATTGGTAACAAAAGAGGACTGTGATTCATATAACATAAAAGAGTTAAAGTACATAGCCAAAAAGTATCCCGGATTGACCCCTGTGTCTGTCTTAAGTCTGTATCTTTATATCTTTACATCACAGTTCTCAGATCCTAAAAAAATGGATCTGATATTCTAAAAACAAAAAGTAAACTATATTTACAAAAAACTAGGAAGAGATCCTCAAGATGAGGTCAGTTGATATCTGATGATATTTAAGAATAGTAAAGTGTTGATGAAGTGCATTCTAGCCTCCCAAGGGTATTTGATTTAGTCTTCCAAGGATAAAATTCGAGTTTACTGAAGTGTGAAAACAACCCTGATTTTCTGCCATTGAAAAAGGTACCAAAACTGATTGAAACCCTTCTTCCTCCCCTTATCTATCAAAAATAGTCATTAGATATGACTTGATAATTCAAATTCTATCCATTTGAAAAGGTTTCAAACCATTCAGACTCAAAAAACTTTGATCTAGGCAAAAATTCGGTCATTCTGGTAGTTATAGGCTTTCGGTGGTTAACTCAGGTAAAACTTAGGCTCTTTAACCACCGAAAGATCTGCTTTCGGTGGTTAATGAGAACTTTTCAGGCTCACCTAAACCACCGAAAGTTAGATTTTGTTGAAACTTCAAAAATGCAAAATTTTGATTACCTTTTTTATTTGTTTCTTGATGTTCAAGGTTTTTGGGTCGATGCAGCCCTTGTTCGTGTAGATCTGCGAACTTCAACTGGTTGTGTGGAATGCTCTAGTGTGTCTACCATGGTTGTAGCTAAGTTATCTAGAGTCTCCAAACCAGTTTCTCCTGTGCTGGTGATTGAGACTCTTTTAATTTCAACCTCAGAATTCTAAGCTGTATGTATAGCTTCATGTTCTCCCGGATCAATACCCTGTTCCTGTCTTTGATCTTGTCATGATTTCTTTAAGGGTTTGGTTTATTTTGAAAAGATATGCATTTCTTTCAGTCAAGTCTGTATTAGATTTTTTAATAACCCTTATTAAAACTTCCATTTTGTAGGTTTGTTGCAGTAGTTTCCTCACTTTCTGAGTCCTGGAAGCTTTGGGTTTTCTCGAAGAAGCTCCTACTGATGATTGATTTTGTTCCTCTAGAGGAGTAGGAGTAGGTAGGTTTGGGTATTCATCAGCAGTTGTATCAATTTGTTGTTCTCCTTGTGCCTCATTATGCTCTGGTTCATGTTTAGAATTTGAATATGGGAGGTTTAAAGGATTATCCTCCATGGCCAAACCTTCAGCCTTCTCTCCTTCCTCAAACTATAATTTTCTCTTTGTTTTCTTCTTCTTGGCCGAGGAAGATTTTGCTTGCTGTTTCAAAGGTGAAATATCCCTTCGTTTCCTTTGACTACTCTTGGGAGTTATAGCCTTCCTTGTGGCAGTCTTCTTGCCCTTGTCCTCTGGTGGTTTTTCAGTCTGGAATTCATTTCAGAAGAGAAAGTAATTCCATGCAACCTGCTTCTTCTTCAGAGACTCCTTGATAAGAAGAGTAATGAGTCCTTGATGGGACAGTCTGCTTGGCACTTTATTGGGCTTAAATTTTACCTGCCTGGCCATTTTGGTGAGAGTCTTGTGAAAGTAAAAAGGTAGATTAATTGGATCTCTACCTGTAAAATGGTTTAAAAGCTTAAAGTGATAGAACATCACTCTATCGTACCGCCCTTCTCATGTAATGTAGACAAATATTTATTTCAATAGTGATTGCCACTTTGGTTCTAAGAAAGACATTGTGTTAGAGATATTTCTTGTAAGGGGGTTGGAATGTAGAAGAGTGGGTTAAAAACCCACTTGTCCTTAGTTCGGGTGCTAATGCGCCCATAATTAAATGAAAAGCAAGTTTGGACGGCTAGGATTACGGCACTCGGATCAATGGCGCAGGTGTGATTCCGGACCCCCGCTGCCTTT
>JZKD02S1673485.1:250427-271588 GCA_000966675.3 Picea glauca | reverse complement strand
GGCCATAACTCTCAAACCATGAGGAGTTATGTGACGTTCCACATACCACCAGAAATGGAATGACATGTAATATCCATATAGAATATTATTACCTAAAAATATATCAAAACTCATATCATTATCCATCAAACAAACTTGGGTCCATTACCCAAACATGGGTTCTCCAACTTCTCATGGACATAACTCTCTAACCGTGAGGAGTTATGTGGCGTTCCACATACCATCGGAAATGGCATGAAAAGCACTATCCATAAAGGATAGTTTCACTAACAAATTCACTGGCGTTCATCTCATTATTCCACAAATAAGCATGGGTTCTCTAACCATACTTCTAGGATAACTCAATCCACAAAGCATCTTCCCGTGATGGATTTCACCATAAGGGGACCACTTTGGAGTTCATCCATTTCTACTTATTATTAACCATGAAAAGACAATAACGAGTCATCTTTACATCAAACAATATTGGTTCCATTACCCAACCTTTGTGCTACGGGGCTTTCTTCAAGGGTTGACTTCAATGACAACCAACCTTAATCAACAAAGATTACCTAGAAAAATTTATCATTGTCTTCTTGGATGATATTCTTATCTACTCCAAGACAGTGGAGGATTATGCGCAACATTCACGAATGGTGCTACAGGTGTTAAGAGAGAACCAATTTTATGCCAAGTTAAGAAAGTGAACTTTCTATCAAAGGAAAATCCATTATTTGGGCCACATCATCTCAAAGGAGGGAATAATGGTGGACCCTAAGAGGATTGAGGAAATCAAAGGGTGGCATAGAACAAAGAGTGTTTTAGAAGTGATATCCTTTATGGGTCTAGTTGGATATTATACGAGATTCATTTAAGGTTTTTCCAAGGTCGCACATCCAATCACTTAATTGCAAAATAAGGGAACAAATTTTTAATGGACTTCCAAGTGCGAGGAGAGTTTCTAAAACTTGAAGGAATTATTGACCAGTGAACCTATTTTAAAGGGTGCATATCCATATGAGGATTATTTTGTGTGCATATATGCATGCAAGGAAGCGATTGGTGGATTCCTTACAAAAAATGGGCATGTCATATGTTATGAGTAAAGGAATCTTAAATAGCATGAGATAAATTATGCTACCCATGGCTTAGATTTGGTAAGCATAGTTCATGCCTTAAAAATGTTGAGCCATTATCTCATGCGCAAAAAATTTGAACTGAGGACATATTATAGTGGTCTAAAATACTTTTTTGAGCAACCAACACTAAATGTGAGATAAAATAGATGGCTATAATTTCTTAGTGAATATGACTTTGAAATTAAGCACACCAATGGAAAACAGAATAAAGTGGTTGATGCACTTAGCAGGAGGATGCATGAAATGCATGCTACAACCACTAGCATGCATTGTTCATATTTAAAAAGTAGAATATTGGAAGCTATAGAATCATATAATCATTATGAAAAATTTATAGAAGGCTTACAGTGGGGAGATATACTTCTGAAGTTTAAGGACTACAAGATGGAAGAGCATGAAATTCTCTTGTTTAGGGACAAGGTTTATGTTATTAACACTTAGGAATTGATCAATATAGTGTTGAAAGAGATTTTACTACCTTTGAACTCCCCCCTCTGACGAATTTTCCTACACAAACACTAGCTGATTTAGTATGGGCATTTTTTCTTGATCTTTTTGTAACTTTGGGGGGATTTCTTGAATTTTCTGCAATTTTAGATGTAACAAATCTACCTTTGCTATCTCTATGTTTATGCATAAAAAATAAGATCTAAATACTAACTAACACAAAATTCAATTACTAAAGGTAAGAGGACAACATGACTTTGGAGCAACCCCACTAAAGTGGATGTGTGGGCTCTTCCCTCATGTCTTACCGTCTTCTCCCCTCCCTCAAGTTTACCTTAAAACCAATCCAAAACCATAAAACAAATCTAATGCAAAAAAATACCTATTACAATTTACAACTCCCCGGAAATGGTGACAAAATGTTGGTGCAACTATATGTTCAATAAATTGCAATCATTTAATATGTCAATCCGGTTTCTTAATCAATAGAGTTGTTGTATTGTATGTACCAATAACATATAATTGACTATGTTTGTTGAGTATAGTCTATGTAAGAAACTACTTCTGAAACTAAACATTTTGTTTGACACCTTTCAAATAACACTCCACACATACAATTCAAAATTCAGAAAGAAAAATTGATCAACAAATGTATAATTCAGAATTCTTGCTCAGGGGATGGATCTGCTCATTACTGTCTCATGAAATATGGATATGGGCTATGATTCTATCTCCTGGAACAACCACACAAACAATCATTAACATTCTGGAAACTTAATTTAGCTTAAAAGAACTACCAGGCAGGGTAAAAGCACTCAATTATAAGTGCATGTATGGTGAGAGATGGAGGTCTTAATTGTACCTGTGTATGCAAAGAGTAACCTAATCAATTCTGGGAAAGAAATTTTAGTATGGCAGGATGCTCCATTACAGGTTCATGTACAATGAAATAGGGAGATCCAACTCATTCTTAGATATGTAGACTGAAAACAACACTATAGAATTTGTCTAGACAAAACGTTAAAGCACTTAAAGTGAATGATTGTCCTCACATACTCACACAAAGATGTGAAACCATTACTCAGAGATCTCATATGCACAACTCTCTCTTATTAAAAATTACCATACATCCAAAGGACCTACTACCAAATGCATCACTGAAACATATCAGAGAAGGAATTAAATGTTGTAATCAAAATATGAAAGTACTTTGTTCACACATGCACACACATAGAAAATCGGAATCATATTCACAATTAATTACAAGGAGACTTACGTTAGTTGGGTTGGTGGGCCCTTTCCATACCAACAAGATAGATCTTAATAGAACTTACATTAGGGAAGGTGTAAACACAAACATATAGTCTATAAGAAAAAATTATATCATTACTTCATAAAAATGGAGGTACAATCCACAGTCGTTCCAGAACCAAAATTACAGCATAATTGTGCTTTAATTTATTTCTCTATATCCTATCATCTACAAGGATCTCTCTTTTAAAGAGAAGCATCCTTTACAATCCAAGTCTAAAGATAAGATCAAATATTTGTATAATTATTACAATTGGATGATCCATCGACTCTTAAGGAAACGATTTCATCCTCATGACACGAAGTGCATGCGTGATGAAATGTATCGTGACCTCCAATGAACAGAGAATGTTTGAACCAACAAAATGAATTGAAATCATCGAGAATGATCTCATTACAACAACCAAGCCTAGGAATTCAGAATAGGTATCGGATGCAAACAACTGCATAAATTGGTACCGAATGAGCGTAACAATTGGTACCAGACGCACACAACTACATAACTTGGTACCGGACGAACCTAACAATCATTACCGGATGCACACAGGCATACATGTCGGTACCAGATGAGCGTAAAAAATAGTATCAGATGCACATAGGCATACAAGTCGGTATCGGATGAGCATAACAAATGGGTATCGGATGATCTCAGCAACAGGTACCAGATGACCTCAGTAATGTGTGCCAAACGACCTCAACAATGAGTATCAGATGATCTTAGCAACAGGAAATGTTAGCATGAAGTACTATTGAACCATCCAAAGTAATTAGAAAGTTATTTGAACATCAAATATTGAGTCCTAATTATTAACAAATCACCATAAATTATGATTAAACACTAGTTACCTCATGGGTATGCAATAATTGCTTAAAGGGCATGTCTGATGAGGAAAATAGGAAGAAAGTGCCTCGGTATTAGGAAAAATTGGTTAGGATATGGGAAATATAAGGAAATTGGAGGTGACAAAAGAGAGGCTCAACATTTCCCCAATTCCTAATTCATTGCATGCCCTCATGCAAAATTGTTGAATCAGTCTTCAGAATTTCAAAACTGGTGTTGATCCTCTACCTTTCTTGAACATTAGTTGCATGGTTTTAAGATATCCATCCCTGAAGCCTCATACTTGAGCTCCCTCTTAATGACTCGTGTATATTGTACTAGGATAAAAACTTTGTTCAGCTTCGGAGTGACCTCATCATGCTCTCCCTGTAGTCTGCAGTTATTCTCCTTTAGTTGTGCATTCTCTTTCTTGATATGCCTATCCAACACTTTATACTCCTCTTTTTCTTGCTTCAATCCTGCATTATGTTTTGTAAGATTTTAAATTTTAATTCCAAATGATGTTTGGTCAGAGAGCTCATTGGTTCAAGCAATGCTTTCTCGGTTATCTCTTCCCTGGCTTCAACTTCTCTCCTTAAGTCCTTTAGTGTTTCTGTCACTAATTCCTCTACTTCACTAATAGTTGCTACATACATGTTTTCTTTCTCTGGTGAAGTTGGAATGTCCACTGGATCTTCTGCAAAACAAGGGACATAAATAATTGTCCCCTTCTTAACCATACTCCAAGTGGTTCTTCATCCTGGACTTGGGACTTCCTCGGGTGTGCTCACAGGAACAAGAATTTCCTCTTTAAACAATCTCCTCCTCTTCGTTTTAGGCTTAGAACTGGGTACTGGACTTTGCTTGTCTTGTTCCTTCTTCACTTTTCCTCTAGAGGGATTAGGTGGGGAGAGTGGAATTTTTTTTGTTTTTGCACTCCTTGTCTTTCTACCATAGGGCTTGGATGTAGGTGTTGGAACTTGTTCCTCTAGTGTACTCATGTTCTTCCTACTAGAGGATTGTGCTATAGTACTACCTTCATTGTCTATGCATTTCTTTTTGTGTTTGAATCTCAATTCAGGAGTCTTTTTTGCTTCTCCACATTTTTATTTAGGCATTCTAACAATCACTTCTGGAGTATTCTCTGCAATTTTCCAAATCCATTATTGAGATATTTCAAGAAATCCTTATGGAATAGTTTCTGTAATTTCCCCATCCTACTCATGAGATACTTCAACAATTACCTTGGGGACAGTGTCTGCATCATTCCTAGACCTTTGCTTCTTCCTTCTTTTCGTACTGATTTGTGTTTTACTTTTCATGGACATGTCTAGTTGAGTGTTCTTGATATTGGATGATTGTGCCACCACAGGTGCAGGCTATTCTTCTAAAACTTTTGTCTTCCCTTTGTTCAATTTACTTACAGATTGTGGTGAGCTAGGGCCAACAGGATCGATTATTTTACTAATTTTTTTTCCTTTATTTTTATTATCTTTCATCTTCCCGTCTGACCCTTTACTATGTTCCCCTATTACACTCACTTCTACAGACTTATAAGTCTCATGAGAAAAAGAAATTGTTAGGACTTTATTCCAACTACTATCTTGTTTTCTCAATTCATGGACAACCAAGAGTTTCATTAGCCCATGGTGATAAAGACTGGTTTCGGGTTTCTTGGATGTAGACTTAACACCCCTCACCAAATTCTTCAGACTCATTCACAAGAAATGAGGAAATTCTATGTATGGGCCTCCTTCAAAATGTAATAAAATCCTTAAATGATAAACAAAGGTTATTGCATACCTCCTTTCGCAAGTTAAAAATTTATGCAAGTAGAGAAGCATTGTACAATATTCCTCTTTGATCCAACCTCTGGAGATACCTTTCATCCAATATGGGTCCAAGTGCTTGGGTTTCAATAATTTTTGATAGATGCCTCTTTCCAATATGATGCCTTTGAAATACTTCTCTCTAGTGGAAGGTAACCCAGTTGCCTCGGCTATGGTAGCTTCAATAATTTTTAGTTCCAGGTCCCCCAATTGGAAGCTTTCTCCATCATAACTCTGGATGAAGGCGCAAGTCACCCCATCACAATGTCCTCTAAATTTTTCCAAGAGGGGAACCCAGCTAGCCTTTTCAAATTTTTCTTTGCAAGCTTGATACTCCTCCATTTCTCTATAGAGCTGAAACACTAGTTCGTGCCTGTCAACCCCCATGTCAACTTAAAGATGGGTTTTAAAACAAGTATGGGCAACGAAACTTAGGTAGTGTTTTGGTACTGTACGTAACACTATGAGATAGGGTGATGGAGGAAGAGTAACGAGATAGTAGGAGTGGATCAAGTGGTGTATAATGAAAAAATGGTTAATTAACGCTCATCTAGATGGTGAAGCCATCTAGAAGAGAATATATAATGAAATCGAGAGGACAACTATCGATTATTTGAAATGATAGTGAGGTAAGAAAGAAGTCAGAAATCATGCCTCAAGATCATGTGCATGAATAAGGTGACGATCATACCCACAAGTAGCATCACATCCCTTTCTTACTAGTTTCCACAATGATTATGATGAATGTGGGGGATGCGACCAAAAATCATCATTATGTAGCATTCAACATCATAAGTTTAAACAACATGAGTTCATAGGAAGTGGTATAATCATCGTTTTGTCATCATACAGACGAGAATTTTTGACAAGATATTCCAAACTTGACAATCACCTTATGAAGAGAGTCGTGTATATTATCATTAATTTTGAAAATAGGGGAATCATGAAGAACTTCGGAAAATAATGATATGGAGGTTTAGCGATTCAAAATAACAAGGGAATATGAGGGTAACCATATGTAAAATGAAAAATTCATGTGATTTTTAATAAAAAGGAATAACCATTGAGTCCATACCTCTATATTACCTGGAATGCATTTGAACCATTGAAGCAATATCAAATGTAGAGAAATATTACTATAATCCCCTCGTCAATATCAAAGCACAAATTCAGTACCATATCACCACAACACTATCGTTTAAATACTGGACCAGTATAGAGGATTTATTTTAGTACCAGATTGATGCAAAGAGATTTTTTAGTACCAGACCAACACAGAGAATCGGTTTAGTACTGGATGAACACATAATTTTCAGTACCAGATCAACACAGAGAATCGTTTTAGTACCAGATGAACACATAGAGTATTTTTAGTACCAGACCAACACGGAGAATCATTTTAGGATCGGATGAACATAGAGAGACTTTCCTAGTACCAAAGGAACTTTGGCAAAGTACCTGGAATCCTATAGGTTTTTTCTTTATGTCTAACCATGTTATGTGGGTCTAGTTGAAGTAGAGGTTGGTACTCACTAATACTATATATGGATTTGTTCCTCTGAATGAATCATATTGAAAAGTTATAAACAACACACTAGTACAGGAAAATCAAAATGAAATTTTGAAAATGCAACGGAAGTATCATAAAATGAGGAAAAAGATCTAATGATTGGGCTCCAAGATCTGTAACAAGAAGGCAACTGCAAATGGACATCCTCCTTTAGAGGTGCAGAACCTCCTCTTTTTGGAACTAGACAAACCATTGTTTTTGTTTTCACTCCCATTTTATTGAAAACAAGATCCTAACTACTATTTTCCTATGGAATTTTCTTAAGCCCAGATCAGTTAATGCTCGCCGGTATTTTCAATTTTTAGGAGTTTGAAAAACTTACAGAAAACTCCTTATAATGTCCTATGGATTTTTCTCGAGCCCAGGTTAGTTAGTGCTCATTGGTGTTTTCAATTTTTAGGAGACTGGAAAACTTAAAGAAAACTCCTTATATTGTCCTGTGGATTTTTATTGAGCCCAGGTCAGTTAGTGCTTGTCAGTGTTTTCAATTTTTAGGAGTCTGAAAAACTTAAAAAAAACTCCTTTTGGCTCCTTTCCCATGAGTAATATACCAAGGTTGGGTAAAGGAATAAACTCACCTTTGGAAATGATCCTATTTATTTCTTATCTACATGAGAATATAATCATGCTTATGCCTTTGTTAGTAACACCACAAAAGAATCACTATCTAACACACACCTATATATACATTTATGTAAAAAATTAAATCAAATCACACAACGAAAACTTATAGTGGTGGTTCAGCGAGAGGGGAACCCCTCTTACTTACCAATTGCATTTCATAATTCTAAAGAACTTTTTGATAAAATCCTCTTTAGACAAAGACTTATGATAAACTTTCAATCGATTCTCATTCACAACAAAGGAGGTATGATCTTCATCAATAGTCTTTATCTTCACTAAACCATTGTCATAAACTATGTCTACTTCATAAGGTCCCAACCACCGAGTGGAAAATTTACCTTTACAACTCTTGAACCTACTGTCATATACAAGGGCTTAATCACCAGACTGAAAATATTTCTTCTTGATATACTTGGCATGCCATTTGGTCCTTTGTTCTTGAATAAGTGTAGTCCTCTACAGAGCATCTTGTCTTATTTCATCAAGTTCATTTAGCTACAGTATCCTCTGTTTTTGGGCTTCATCCAAATTCATTCCCAATTACATAGAAGTTCTTAAAGTTTTTACTTGAAATTCTATGGGAAGCAACACCTGCTTTCCATACACTAATTCATAAGGTGTATGGCCTATGGTGTTTCTCCAAGTTGTTTTTTAGGCCCATAAGGCTTCAAGAAATCGATCCACCCAATCTTTATGGTGTAACTGAACTATATTGGTAAGTATATCCTCTATCACTTTGTTGGTTGATTCCACTTGTCTATTTTCTTGGGGGTGATAAGGTGAGGATTTCCTATGTTTAATTTGACATTTTCCGGTAATAGATTTGACCCGATTGGAGGTAAATTGGGTTCCTTGGTCTGTCATTGTTTATCGAGGCACACCAAAATGAGTAAATATGTCATATCCTTGAAAATGGTTGGCCAATAGTAGCCTATCTGTGGTATTTTGTATGTTTTCCTCTTATCAATAAAATGGCCTCCACATGGGCCATCATGGCAAGCTTTGACGATATCATACATCTCATCCTCCTGTGCACATCTTCTAATCACCAAATTAGGTCATGTACGGTATAGATAGTCATCATGTCACATATAATTTGCACTTAGATGAATAATCCTTTGTTTTTATCGAAGGGACAAATTATGAGGTAATTTCTATGTTACAAGATAGTTTTCCACATCTGCATACCAAGGAATGTAAGTAGAAATAGAAAACAGACTTTCATCTAGAAAATTTTCATCCACTGGAGCATTATCACCTATATGAATGATCCTAGATAGGAAATCATCAACAAGGATATCTTTTTCAGGTCTATCAATGATAGTAATATTGAATTCTTGCTATAGTAGCAGCCATCTAGTAACTCTAGCATTTTTCACAGACTTATTCATTAAAATCTAATAGTTGAATGGTCTGTGTGTACAAAAACCTCATACCCTGTTATGTAGTGTATGAATTTATTGATGGAATTAACCACTGATAAGAATTCCTTTGATTAATAAGATTTTTTTGGTTGGGGTTTTCATGATTGATCGGAATGGCCACAGTTTTGTCAATAGATTGTCGACGTTTCAAATCCAAATCAGGATCCATCTTCAGGACATTGAGCCTAGGTTCAAATCATGAGAAGAGTTGGTATTAAATACTAGAGGTGAGGGGAAACCTAGGTATCGTCTAGGTTTTTTGGTAAAGTTCTTTATTAAAATTAATCATGATTAAGTTTTTTAGGGTTTTCTATTCTTGTTTTATTGGTTTAATGTTATTTTAAATTATTATTAATTCAATGTTTATTAATCTTAAGGATCTAGATATTATGTTAATTAAAGAGTAGGGTTTATTTATTAGGTATTATGTACATTATTAAGTTATTTAGGGTTTTCTTATTTTTGTTATTAAGGTTTAATGTTTCTTAAATATTTATTAATTTAAGGCTTTAAATTTAATTTTAATCAACTATGTTCATAAGTTCTAGGTATTAAGTTAATTAAAGGGTCTTATTAATCTTAAACTAGGTTAGTTTTATTTTTTATCGTTAAAATTATGAGCAATTCTATTCCTCAGCCTTTTAATATTCTTTAATGAGATTGTTTATTTTAAAAAGTGTTTTGTATTCGGGTGTGATTTTTAATTAGGTGGGGTTATTGATAAAACTAGGTTTAATGAATTAATTTTAATATTGAGATTGTATTAATCAATTATTATTATTGTTTATTATGATTCAAAGGGAACCAAGTTTCTCTTAGTTCTAACCCACTATCTTTGTTTAGGTTACTAGGATGTTTTCGAATTTCAATGGCTTCTCTAATACGTCATTTAAAGAGGTGATTTTCTTTGGCGAGGATTTTGGTGTCTTCTAGGCGAATATGGTGTCTTGTTTTAAGGGAGTGTTCTACTAGGGAAGAGATGTGGATGCATTCATTCTTAATGTCAGCTCCATGTTCTTTTATCCTAATCTAGAAGGAGTGACCAGTTTCATCGATGTAGAATTTTCCGCATGAGCACTCTATTTTGTAGATTCCTTTTCCTATGTGAGGGTCGAATTTGTCTTTGACAGATCTCATATTATGTTTGATGGTTTCAAGTGGTTTGAAGGAGGTCTTAATCTATTTTTTGTTGAGGACTCTTGCAATGCTATCAGTCACTCCTTGGATGTAAGGGAGGCAGGCATCTCTATTAGGGTTATGGTCTTTTGGGACGATGGGATTATCGTGGGTTTTTTCTAGGGCTTTGTTTATTGCATTCTTAATGTCTTTGTGTTTATAACCTATGTTCTTAAAAGTATTGGTAAGGTGGTCTATTTCTTTATCTAGGTGTGCTTCATTGGAGATTCTTATGGCTCTAGTGGATAAAGTTTTTAGGACACCTAGTTTCTGGTTGGGGTGGTGATGGGAGTTTGCGTGGAGATAGTTCTCAGTGTGGGTATTTTTTATATAAACTACATGTCCTACATCCCCATTACTTTTATGCTTGATAAGAACATCTAGAAAGGCGATTTTATCATTCCCTTCGAGTTCCAATATGAATTTTATTTCTTCGGATATGTTGTTTAGGTGTTGAAATAAATTATGTAATTCCTCTTTCCCGTTGGGCCAGAGAACATTAGTGTCATCAAAAAATCTTTTCCACCTTAAAGGTTTTAGGGGAAAGGAGTCCAGGGCTCTCTTTTCAAAATTTTCCATGAAAAGGTTGGCAACAATGGGGGACAATGGGGAGTCCATTGCTACGCTGTTGGTTTATTCATAGAATTCTCCTTGATAACTAAAGAAAGTGGAGTGCAAGAAGACCTCGGCTAGGTTAGTTGTTTTAGGATCAGTGACCTATTTGAAAATTTGGATAGCTTCATCTAAAGGGATTTTAGTGAAAAGGGAGACTACATCAAAGCTTATGAGGGTGTTTTGAGGCCTTATTTTTTCATTTTTAATGATTTTAATAAATTCATTGGAGTCTTTAATGAAAGATTCAGTTTGGCCTACCAAGGGGCTAAGGATCTTGGCTACGTGTTTAGCTAGCTCATAGGTTGGTGAACTTATGGTATTCACTATGGGTCTAAGAGGAATATCTTCTTTGTAAATTTTTGGTAGACCGTAGATCCTTGGGGTGATCTCGTTGTTGGGGATTAAACATTTTTTAGTTCTTTTGTCTAGGTTGGAACTGTTGATGGCATTATTTACTTGCCTTATAATCTTCTTAATGGGGTTGCAATTAAGTTTCCTATAGTTTCCACTTTGGGATAGGTGTTCATTCATTTTCCTATTTTAATCACTAAGGTTCATAAGAATAGTGGCACCACCTTTGTCTGCCCTAAGAATCACCAAATTTTTATCATTTCTTAGGTCCTTTAAAGCTGCACATTCTTCTTTACTCAAATTGATTTTTAGAGGTTTGGCTTTGCACAGAATAACTAAGCAGTCTTGTCGTATTAGTTCTTTGTCTTCATCAGTGAGGTATTGTATTCTATCCTCTACGCAATATATAATGTTATCAATGGGGATGGAGGTCAGGGAGACAGCGAAATTAAGTCCTTTCTCCAATACGTCTAGCTCGGCCTTGTTTAATGTGTGCGCAGAGAGATTTACTACAATCATTGCATTGGTATTTCTATTATTTTTTGTTGTTGTTGAGTAACCTTTCTAGCTTGGAGGTATGCTTGTTATGAGCTTCTAAATAACTCCTATTAGCTTTCATGACTGCAATGGCATCCATTTTTTTCCACAGTTTGGGTCTCACAGCTTGCACTAGTTTCAGGTGGAGTCTAAGCGCATTTTTGGATAGGTGTTCTAGATTACATCTGTTCTTCCTAATTTTGCCTCTAACAATGGATAACCCTAGTCTGGAGAAGGTCACATTGTTCCATTTTTTCTTGGTTCTATGTTGGATCTGCGTGAAATTGGGAAGCACGTTTTTATCCCTACATTTCTTAAGAAAATCCATATCTGCCACTCTTCTCTTTATCTTCACACGGAGCTTTTCTAAAACATGAAATTCATTCAGTGACGGTGTAATTCACTTCAATAGGGGAGATATTTTTACTGACAAAGTAGATAGCATAGGGGAGTTGGTTTTCTCTTTGTCCTAGAAAAGATACTAAAGCGGTATCTGAGGAATCAGTGCATATATGAAAGGGAAGAGACCAATTTGGTCCTCTTAACACAGGGGAACTGGAAATATTTTTCTTTAAAATTTGAAAAGAAATCTGACATTGCTCATCCTAATGGAATTTAGCCTCCTTTCCTAATAAATTGAATAGTGGGGCAACCAAATTTGTGAAATTTTGAATGAATATCCTGTAATATCCAGCATGCCCCAAGAAGATTCTAACTTTTTTTTGTGAGCTAGGGATTCTGATTTGAGAAATAATGTCAATTTTAGCAGGATCTACACGTATGTTGATATCGAAAATATGATGACCCAAGACAATCCCCTCAGTGAGAATCATTCTAGATTTTTCATGGCTGAGGGAGAGATTAGTCTCTTTACACCTGATCAATACTTTCTCCAAATTGTCCAATGCTTGTTGAAAATCATCCCCATATACTGTGAAGTCGTCCATATAGACTTCTACATAGTGATGGGTTAAATAAGAAAAAATGGCTAGGACAACCCTCTAAAAGGTGGCAGGGGCATTACACAACCCAAAGGGAAGAACCCTATAAGCATAATTACCCCATGGGAAAGTGAATGTGGTTTTTTTCTGATCTTCAAGGGCAATTTGGATCTGATTATACCCACTAAACCCATCTAGGAAAGAAAAGTACCTCTTCACAGACAATGTGTCCAAGACCTGGTCTATGAAAGGTAAAGGAAAATAACCTCTATAGGTAGCCTTGTTCATCTCCCTGAAATCCACACAAATTCTCCACTTGACATTTTCCTTGGGGACAATGACTAAAAGAGACACCCATTTGTATCTAAAATAGGGTAAATGAAATTGACATGCAGGAGTTTTTGGAGCTCTTCTTTCACTATGTTTTTTAAGGTTGGGTTCATTCTTCTTTGGGGTTTCCTAACATGTCTGATTTGATCATTGGTGTAAATATGGTGTATACAGGTATAAAGGTGAATTCCTTTCATATTGGAGTAATCTCATGCAAAATCATCGGACTGTCCTTGGATCATTTGGACCAATTTGTGTTGTTGATTTGATTCTTGTCCAGAATTTATATAGAGGGATTTCCCAGGACTGATTTCAATAGTCCAGACATTTGAATTCTCGTATTCACTTATTATTGATATAGTAAATAATGTAGAAGTGGAGGGATGCCAAACCTCTTGAAACTCATGGCTGAAAATATCTGTGAATTCTGGGAAAGATTGAGGATACTCAATGCATTCTGCATTGGTTAAAAATAGGCTTAAAATTTGTGCTTTAGTTTGTTCTTGAACTCCCTTTTCTTTCTCAAGTGTTAATGGGAGTTGATCACAATTATCCTCACCATTGGGATTCTCCTGCCATACAGGAACTTCAGTGGTTGGTTGAGCAAGAGGAAAGAGAACAAGTTTCTGACTATGGCTTCCATTAGAAATTGTCATCTCCCCAAACCAACAACTAATAAATGCATTATCAGTGGCCAGCCAAGGTCGACCAAGCACAACTAGATGCCCAGGTTTTGAGGATTTTGAATGAATTACCAAGAAGTCCACAGGATACTCCCAAGAATCTAAGGTAATTGTTACATCATCTAGGCTTCCAACTGGGTTGATGATCGATTTGTCTGCCAGTTCCAAAAAGGTTTGTGTTGGCCTTAAATGATTTAGTTGCAGTGTACGCATAGTGTCAATAGTCATAACATTTGTTGTTTCTCCTAGATCGATCAGGGTATTTGATAAAGAAATACCATTAATTTCTACAGTAACCACTAGGTTTCCTGGATCATTATATTTGGATGGCATTTCTAATAAAAATTATGATAGTTGTCCAACCACATTTATGACAGGAGGTTCCTTCCTCTTCCTTACAGGATTTTTGATGCAAACATCCCATATAATTTTAGCATAGATAGGAATATCTTTAATGTCTTGGAGTAGGGTAATATTTACACATACACTCCTTAGTTTAGCTTCTAAGTTATGTCCTAGAGGTACCTTAGGTTTCTTCACAAGTATCCTTTCTGGATAGGGTGGAAGATTAGCTTCCTGAGGTATTTCTAATGATTGACGAGTGTGAGGGGGAATTTGCTCTTGTACAGAGGATGTCTTCTTCTTCATTGGGTTGGTCATATATATGTTCTTGTTCTCTAATAACCACTGTAGAATTCAATTTATTCAATACTTTCCCAGATCTCAATTGAAATTCATTTAGTGAAGTAGGAGTTATTACATAAGTTGGGAAAGTTTGTAATTCAAGGTTCTATAAAGGTTGAGTAGGTCTATTGTTTGGATTAGGGATGGGTTGTGTAGGAATAGGGGTAGGCCGAGGGGGATTTGGATTAGGTGCGGCTTGCATTTTTTGTTGTTGATTTTGGTTCAAAGGTAAGCTGAGTTGTGGTTGCAACTGGGAAGGTGGAAGTAAAGCAGGTGGATTAAATCTTGTTAACAGCTGAGAGATATTTGAAGGATATTATTGGTAAGTAGGAAGAATTGGTGGTTGAAAAAGAGCATTCCCATATGCAGGGCTTCTCCATCCTTGTTTCAAAGGTTGGACTTGTGGTTGTTGATGTGTCCATTGAGAATAAGGCATTGGAGGAATCCATTTTTTGTGTGGGTATTGTGTGGTAGGGTTGTAAAACATGTTAGGATTTTGATGTCTCCATGCTCTCTTGGGGGGATATGATGTTTCCTGAGGTTCTCCCCCTCCCTTGAAAATGGATTTTAGTTCAGGTAAAGAAGGGAACTCATTAGTAGGGCGATATTATGTACAAAGGCCATAGATTTCGATAAAATTAATAGGACATTCTTTTTCAGGGTGCTTCTTCCTGCACCGAGGACAGAAAATTGCTAAAGTAGCATTTTCTTCTTGTTGTTTCTTTTTTATTTCCATGGTGTCTAACTAGATGTTGATTATATTTAGGATGTTTGTTTTGAATTTTTCAAGTAGATTCCCTAGTTCTATCCTTGTAACACCTCCTGGAGAAGGTTTGGTAAGTCTTCCTATAGGATCCCTTACACTTTTTCATGTTTTGGCTTGGCTGCAAGAGTACCTTTTATAATACTCAACAATGTTTGCAAACGACTTCTGATATACATCTCCAGAACTCATGAAGTTTAGTACCTTGATACAGTCATACCTTATACCCTTTAGGAACATGCTCCTAATTATGGCTATGTCTAAGGAAAATTTTTTTGTCTTTTGATATTTATATACGAACCTTTCTAGGTAATATTCCAAACTTTCCTCCTCAGACTGCTGCATTTTAAATATGTCATTCCTAGCATCCCTAAGTCTACAGTAGTCCTGATATTTCTGGAGGAAGGTATCCTTTATTCCATCCCAAGATAAGATAGTGTGTTCTCCTAGGCTCATAAACCACCTTAATGATGAGTCTTTAAGTGTCGATGGAAAGAGTTTTAGTTTTTGTGCACCATCAGTGTAATTATAACTTCTGCATAGTATATCAAATTCAAAAAAAAATGAATCAGGATCTTCTGTTAACATACCATGGAAGTGAAGTAGTGATGACCATGAAATATTATTCATAGAAACATCTCTGATAATGTCTAATATTAGGAATCCAAATGTCTCTTTTTCATTGTTTTAATTTCCCTCTTCATCCGCCATATCTCCAAATAGCACGTTGAAGGTCGTTGGTGATGTCTCCCCACTAAGTGATGGTTCAACCACTAGGTTGGTTGGTATATCAAATTGTTCCAATACCTTGTGTCTTTCCCCAATGGCAGAGTCAACCTCTTCTACCACTACCTCTGTCTCCTTTCCATCTCTTCCTTTTGATTGGGTTGCCAATGCTTCCCTTCTTGCTTGTTGTACTATGTTTTCAATCTAAACAGTGGAGTCATATTTGGTACCTTTGGTTGTAGCTTCAATTACTTCCTTTGAACTCTCCCCTCTGAGGATGTTTCCTACACAAACACTAGCTGATTTAGTATGGGGGGTTTTGCTTGATTTTTCTATAACTTTGGGGGGTTTTCTCGAATTTTCTGCAATTTTAAATGTAACAAATCTGCCTTTTTTATCTCTACGTTTATGCATAAAAAAGAATATATAAATACTAACTCACACAAAATTCAAATACTAAAGGTAAGAGGACAACCTGACTTTGGAGAAACCCCACTAAAGTGGATGTGTGGGCTCTTCCCTCATGTCTTATTGTCTTATCCCCACCCTCAAGTTTCCCTTAAAACCACTCCAAAACCATAAAATCAATCTAATGAAAAACACTACCTATTACTATTTACAACTCCCCGACAACGGCGCCAAAATGTCGGTGCAATTGTATGTTCAATAAATTGCAATCGTTTAATATGTCAATCTAGTTTTGTAATCAATAGATTTGATGTACTATATGTACCGATAACAGATAATTGTCTATGTCTGATGAGTATAGTCTATGTAAGAAACTACTTCTGAAACTAAACACTTTGTTTCACACCTTTCAAATAGAACTCCACACATACAATTCAAAATCCAAAAAGAAAAATTGATCAACAAATGTATAATTCAGAATTCTTGCTCAAGGGATGGATTTTCTCATTACTGGCTCATGAAAGATAGATATGGGCTATGATTCTATCTTCTAGAACAACCACACAAACAATCATTAACATTATAGAAACTTAACTTAGCTTAAAAGAACTACAAGGCAGGGTAAAAACACTCCATTATAAGCACATGTATGGTGAGAGATGGAGGTCATAATTGTACATGTGTATGCAAAGTGTAACCTAATCAATTCAGGGAAAGAAAGATGAGTATGGTAGGATTCTCCATTACAGGCTCATGTACAGTGAAAGATGGAGATCCAACCCGTTCTTAGATATGTAGACTGGAAACAACGCTATAGAATTTGTCTAGACAAAACGTTAAAGAACTGAAAGTTAATAGTTGTCCTCGCATACTCACACAAAGATGTCAAACCATTACTCAGAGATATCATATACACAACTCTCTCTTATTCAAAATTACCATACATCCATATGACTTGCTACCAAATGTATCATTGAAACATATAGAAGAAGGAATTAAATGTTGTAATCAAAATATGAAAATACTCTGTTCACACACACACACACAGAGAAAATCAAATTCATATTCACAATTAATTACAAGAGACTTACCTTAGTTGGGTTGGTGGACCCTTGTCATACCAACAAGTTAGCTCTTAAGAGAACTTACAGTATGGAAGGTGTAAACACAAACATATAATCTATAAACATAAATTATATAAATTGCTTCATAAAAATGGAGGTAAAATCCACAGTCATTCCAGAACCAATCTTACAGCATAAATGTGCTTTACTTTATTTATCTATATCCTATCATCTACAAGGCTCTCTCTTTTAAAGAGAAGAAATCGTTACAATCCAAGTCAAAAGATAACATCAAATATTTGTATAATTATTACAATTGGATGATACATGATTCTTAAGGAAATGATTTCATCCTCATGACACGAAGTCCATGAGTGATGAAATGTATCATGACCTTCAATGAACAGAGAATGTTCAAACCAACAAAATGCCTTGAACTCATCTAGAAAAATCTCTTTGCAACAACCAAGCTTGGGAATTCGGAACAGGTATCGGACTCACACAACTGCATAACTTGGTACCAGACGAGCGTAACAATCAATACCGGATGCACACATGCATACATGTTGGTATTGGATGAGCGTAACAATCAGTATTGAATGCACACATGCATACAAGTCAGTATTGTATGAGCATAACAAACAGGTACCAGACGATATCAGCAATGGGTACCGAATGACCTTAGCAATGAGTATCAGACGACTTCAACAATGAGTACCAGACTATCTCATCAACAAGAACTGTTAGCATGAAGTTTGCTTGAACCATCCAAAGTAATTATAAATTAATTTGAACATCAAATATTCAGTCCTAATTATTAATAAATCACCATAAATTATGATTAAACATCAGTTACCTCATGGGTATGAAATAATTTCTTAAAGGGCATGCCTGATGAGGAAACTAGGCAGAAAGTGCATCAGTATTAGGAAAAATTGCTTAGGATATGTGCAAGATAAGGAAATTGGAGGTGAAAAAAAGGAGGCTCAACAAGTGCACCTTTAGTCCTTATGTTCAGTGAAGACCTCTTTCTCCTTTACAACTTCCTTGATTGTGGGTATCCTCCCAAACTTAACCTGCAAAATCTTAGGAAAACAATGCTACAACACAAACAATATCTACTTATCACTTTCAATGTTTAGATATAGAAATAAATGCATTAATCAATAAAATAATAAAGACATAATGTTTTGGGACAAGAATGAACTCTTTTATTAAGCTTCAAGACAAAAATGATTACAACCTTTGTTGGCAATTGCTCCACGAACCAAGTCCAGGCTCCTCTGTCAGGGCTCCAAGTGCATCGAACCCACGCTTGCTTCTCAGGACCAACTTATCACTTTAGAATGGGGAAAGGGTTGTACTAGGAGAAAGGCCTCGAGGGGAATGTTGAAGCCAAATATCAGAATAGGATGCAAAACTTTGGCTAAGAAGGGGAAGGGAGTTTGGCAAAGTTTTCTTAGTCTCTTGCTTCGCTTTCAAATGAGACCCCAAGACCTCTTTTTATATGATAAAAATATGGTTATTCGGTTTGGGGACGGGATACAAGGGGTAAAATGGTTGGGAAACCCTCGATAGTTCATAAACTCTGTTGAATTCCTTGCAATTTTATATTTTTTGCAATTTTTGGAGGAAACGCAGGCTAACTAGTATGCAACTTGTGTATGTACGCGGGCTAACTAGTATGCAACACGTGTTTGTACGTGGGCTATCAGTTTAGTAGGGCACGTACATGTTCCAAAAAATGGTTTTTTAAGAAGCAGCCTCAACAGTAATTTTGGCAAATTATGTAAGTGGAAAGGCCAATTTCTTGTATGCATAGGTAGGGCATTTTTGTACTATAACATATGCCCCCTATTGTGTGAGTTCAGAAGAGAAACTGATGGTCAAAATACATTACAATATCTTTACCAGTGGGAAGGCGCGAAGTAGAGTGAGCCCAGGATGAGTGTTCAGGAGCATGCCATCTACAAAACAATGATAATCTCTCTGAGGTGGGAATACCCATGCTCGGGATAAACTAAGCATGGTTGCCAATCAAGTACATTGCAGATCCATGTCATATAAATGTCTATATAAAGTGTAACCATGAGAAATACACACTGTATTTACATCTCAAAATCATTTGATGATATACAAGTACAATATAATATGCATCCTCAAGAAGCATTGACACCTGTGGCTAGAGATGAGGACGTCATAGCTCAAGCAACAAATTCAAAATATTCAACAGCTCGGATAGGAGTACAATAAGAGTGTAAGACTCGCTACTCTGAGTTCTTCTACATGTCATCAGGGAAAGACTAGAAGATCTCAATCATCAGGCACAAAACTTCATTGATTTTGAATCCGAACTTGACTGGACTCTCGGGATGGCCTACTCATGAAATTCAAGAGACAAACTGTAGAATGACCGACTCAGGTTGGATAAAACTTACCTTGGACAAAAGCATGAAAAGTGATGATACTCGGGCAGCGTAATATTGACATAATTCTGTGATATAGGAGGCACCACAAACTCTCCATTTGTTTGGAAGAGTAACCAAACAAAGGAGGACACAACTCTATGTAGCGAGAACAACTTCCTAAGGTCATACTAGATCCCAGTGCTTGGAGAAAAAACAGAAGGATGTGCTTTGTCCAAGGGTGATTTTCTTGATGCCGAAAAAGAGAATGTATATCCCATCCCCTCTTTTTGGAATATTTGGTTTATTTCGTCTTTTTTAAACTTTTAACGAGCTTGAAAAGGAATAAAATAATTTTATGTTACAAAGGACGAACGAGTGTTGCGGGAAAGAAAACTAGTTCCAAGCACATGGAACATACTGATGCTCAATGCAAGGAGACATGTGCAGGATAAGGACACTCGGGAAAAGTCCTCCATGGGTCAAGGTTGTTAAATTTGGTAGCATCGACAGTCATTCTCTAATGAGAGGCCATATGGGCCACCCTGAGGCTAGCCAGGGAGATTTGGAGAATCAACCAGTCTTGTGAGGTATTGAAAAAAGCCAGGGGGAACGGACAACCTCCGTGAGTCAAACCAAAAGTTAAAATGAACGAGATGCTATGTGAGTCTAATGCAAAAGTCAAGGGAAACGTACAACCTCTATGACCATAGACAGTCTAGTGCAAAATTCAAGGGGAACGTACAACCTCTGTGAGCATAGACAGACCAGTGCAAAATTCATGGGGAACATACAACCTCTGTGAGCCTAGTCAAACCTTGTGAGCCATGAGAAAAAGTCAAGGTATCTAGAAAAAGTTAGGTTGAATGTAAAATTCCTATGAGCTAGAAACAAACGATATTCCTAATATTGCAAATGATGTAATTGTATTGATCTAGTGCGTTGGCACGTGTAAACATTATCCGCCATGAAGAGAATTTTGAATTGCCTCGTCAAGAGTTGTAACTAAAGTCTTGAGTCTAGTTCTATGTTAGAACTAAAGTGTAATGTTGAGTTGCAACTAAATTCTTGAGTCTAGTTATATTTTTAGTAATGTTGAGTTGTAACTAAAGTCTTGAGTCTAGAACTAAAGTGTAATGTTGAGTTGCAACTAAAGTGTTGAGTCTAGTTATATTTTAGAACTAAAGTGTAATGTTGAGTTGCAACTAAATTCTTAAGTTTAGTTCTAAGTTCGAACTAAATCATGTCAGTCTCAAGTCTAGTTCTAAGTTTGAACTAAAGTGTAATGTTGAGTTGTAACCAATCTCAAGTCTAGTTCTAAAGTTCGAACTAAAG
>JZKD02S1673485.1:221006-246127 GCA_000966675.3 Picea glauca | reverse complement strand
ATGTCAGTCTCAAGTCTAGTTCTAAGTTCAAACTAAAGTGTAATGTTGAGTTGTAACCAATCTCAAGTCTAGTTCTAAAGTTCGAACTAAAGTGTAATGTTGAGTTGTAACCAATGTCAAGTCTAGTTCTAAGTTCGAACTAAAGTATGAAGCTGAGTTATGACTAATGCATGAAATCAGGTTACTATTTCGAGCTTCTCCTCTTCCCCTCTTCAGCCTATATAAGAAGGCGTCGAACCCTCTCCTCAACACAATTATGCAACACAATTTTGAAACAGAGTTTTCATATATAGGTTGAGGGTGAAGTAATAGAGGAGCACATCAGTGATAAAGAGGCAGCATATCAAAGGTGTATTTTAGCAAGGTCTTGTAAGTCTTTGTCAAGTCAGAGTCATCTTGGCAAGTTGTTTGAGAGAAGTACATTCGTGGTGGATATTTGTAAGAGATCTTACATTATTAATGCAATAAAGGAATATTGTTTGTTGGGGTTTTTCTCCCTGTACAGGGTTTCCCTAGGGTATATGTGTTGTTGATATGCATGTTTACTTATCTACATAATTATTGCTATTCGATTTGAAATTGTTGAAGTGTATTAAGATGGAATCAAAGTATATAAGAAAATAAAAGAATTAATCCGCATAAGAAATCAAGCTCATAATTTAACAAAGGTGCCAGATCGTAAGGGAAAAAAGAGTTGCAAGGCTTGCATTTCAGGAATGCTTTGAAGGTTTAGTTAATAGCAACATAAAGATGGTAGTAGGCCAAAGACGCAAGGATGAGACATGTGATGTGATTAAATATGACACAACGGCACTCCTTTCATGTGAAGTTTTATGAGACTAGAAAAGGTAACCTCAATGGTTTTTCACGTTTAGAGAGTCTGAAAAACACTAAAAGAAGACTCCAGAGTGTTCCTTTTTTGTAATTATTCCAGTCGGTTCAAAAAAGGGTTAAAATTATACTCAAAGGACGTCTCTTCAAAACCATTTTAATGAGTGTGATTAAGACAAGATCACTCAGCTATCTTTTCAATTTTAAGGAGTCTGAAAAGAGCTTAACTATGGATTCACAAACTTTTTCTACGTTTAGTCTCCTTAGCCCGAAAAAGTATAAAATATAACTTAGGAGAACTCTCTCAGTGAGACAAGTCTCCCAAGGTGTACATTTTTCCTGGATAATCTGTTGGCTGGAAAAAGGGTTAAACTTATGACAAATGGATGTTCTTTCTGGACCAATTAATGAGTGTGAAAAGAACAAGGTCACTTGGCAATCTTTTCATATTTAGGGAGTATGAAAAGAGCTTAACTATAGACTCCAAGGGGTTTCCTTTTTCATAATTAATGTCCAAGGCCTGAAAAAGAGATAAACCAAAACCAAAGAGAATGTCCTTTTTTCAAAAATTTAGTCCCTCGGGCCCGAAAAAGGGTTAAACTTACACCTGAGAATACTCTCCTAGCAAACCGAAGCTCCTAGGGCATACCTTTATTCATAAATTAACTATCCGGACCAAAAAATGGGTAAACTACTGCCAGACATATGTGCCTTCAAATTTGAGTTTGGTGAGCATGAAGGGAAACAAGATCGATCGACAATATTTTCAATTTTAGAGAGTCAAAAAAGGACTTAAATAAGACTCCAGAGGGGCTTCTTTTCTCAAGTAATCTAGATGAGACCGAAAAGAATAAATGAACTCTCATTAGATGTTTCTTTAAAAGTTTAAGTGAGATTTAAAGACAACAAACCATGCTCTTTATGGAGTCCTATGCATAAATCCAAGAATGATGAGCAGAAAGAAGAATGAGGCTTCAATACATAATCATGGAGGGACTAAAATGGACTCCCAAGCCTATGGATAAAAATTCATAGAATGGATGCCAAAATGCAGCAAAGGATCTACCTTCACTTGGACCAAGTAAGTACAAATAACCTTCACTTTCATTTCCATGCTACCTTTCATGCTTAATTTAATGTTTCGAAGGTGCGCTCCCTTGTAAAAGGCTCAGGCCTGCATGTACATGAGATTTCCATGCCCAAACCGCGTATGTACGCAGACAAAGTAACACTTATCCTGCATACATACGTGATTGTCTTAAAGGAAACCTTCGTACACCTCTTTAAAAGCTCAAACAAAAGTAATAACAAGGGCTAATCCTCTCCAAATTTTGTGCAACAAGATGTATGTGCATTGACAAGAAAGGGAACATGAGGAACTAGACATATTGGTAGAGGAGGATCACTAGGCCATTGTTATGCTGAAACAATGTGGTATGTGGAAATTCTTCCAGTGTCCATTCATGAGGGCACAATCGATATTTTTGAACCATTTGGTAGAGTATTGGCATTCTGATGCAAAGGCGTTCATGTTATAGGGTCAATCATTGACTCCAATGATAGAGGATATTTATTTTTTGACCGACCTCTCTAGAAGGGGGGAACTGGTCAATTTGAGGACTTTTCCTCCTAGGTTGTACAACATAGAGGATTACATCAGGATGTATTGTGATGCTGGTAACGAGAAAGTAGGATCTCAAGTGCTGATACACAATATCACAAGCCTCCACCTTTGGATCATACTCTTCATGATTGGGCGGACCATTCATAGCACTTCATCAGGCATCCCATGCACAAATTCATTATGCAGTTCAGTGCTTGAATGCCAATATTTTCAACTGGAGTACTACCATGCTTACATGCATGAAGAAACAACTCATAGACTATCGTAGAAGGATGAACAAGAAATTCAGGTTCAGAACTATGTTATGTGCTTTCTTCTTTTAGAGAGTGCCTATTCTTAGCCCAAGGGAGACATTACGAGGCCATATTGCCTCCTTTCTGGAATTATGTAGGTAGGTAGCTTTCTTTCCTAGACATGGTGGAGGGAGAACCCAGGAGGCTTTTGATGACAATTTTTTTTATTGGTGGTGTTAGAAACAATTTTTGTCTTGGGCACAAAAGTACCCAGGTCTGCAAGTTGCACGAGAAGCACCCAAGCACAGCATGGAAAAATCTCTTTTCAGGTTACAAGTCAAGCGAGCGGGCGAAGTTTTGTTTTTGAGCGGCCGAGACCCATCTATAAACATGATCGATGGTCACCGGGATCTTGGGGCTACCAAGTTACCTGAGGTATAGTGTTAGAGAAAGCACCTGTATTTCAAGACAAAATCTGGGTTGTCTGATCCAGTGACGCATGGCGCAAGATCTAGTCACGTCGGCATATCGTCATTTAGGAGTTCGAAGGGTAAAAGTCCCTCGTCTTCTCACATCTCGGAACCCCGAACCCCGAAGTGCCAAAAGCACCTAGAATCGGGCCCATGGTTTTGGCGCCTGGTCACAAAGGAGCAGGCCTGGAGGAGGGGCGCTAAGGTTTATCATTTGGCAAGATGGGTCCCGAAGATCCGAGAGCGATCTTATCCATTCATCCCGAAGGGACATGTGGTGCACGATTAGGATCTCTGCCTTTTCGCCCATCATGACTTCTAAGCGCAAGGAGCAGCTCTTTCATATCCCAGAGACACAAAGTGCCGAAGATGTCCCTGACCCGAGCCCACAGTATTATTGAATTAGTTCAGGACCGTCAGATTAGAGAGGGGCGTGTGGCACCCATTAGGCCCTCTCAGCATTTCTCCCATCACAACTTCGAAGAGGAAGGATCTGCTCCGTCCTATCCACGAACCCCAAAACACTGAAAGCACCTTTGAAGATAGGCACAAGGTCGCAGCCTGTAGTCGCTTGAAGGCAATAGAAAGAGCTACGCGAAGGGTCGAGGCGTCGGGTTTAGCTGCAGAAGGGATCACCATGTTCTCCAGGTGCCAGTTCAACTTGATCTCAACCCTAATACCTGCTCGGAGTAAATGAAGAAGAGAGAGGGTGGTTGAAACCTCACCTTACTCGTTAATTGAAAGGTATGGATGCCTCGGCGGGAAGTCTGCCCGAGATGGTCCCCTGTACTGATTCTTTCCACAGAAGCCATGCTGAGTCCTCAACTCACCAGGGAAGCCTGCGTACGCTAATTCAGCATTTAAGGGCTCAACTACCCCCTGGCGCAAGCCATGCAGAATTAAGGTGGTGCATGACAGAGGAGTGCAGGCCAGATTTGATTGAAGGGATGCCTCATCCCGAAAGTCTAGGGGGCCTCTGATGGGAAAATGTTTAGGAGTATATATACTTTGTTTTGATATTTTTCAAAGGATCGATGGTAGAGCGAAGATCCTGATTGTAAAGTTTTAACAGACACTCTAGTTCTCTGGATTATGCATCTGTATGTGAGATTTCTTATTTAATAACAGACAGTTTTCTTACCCCATCTAGTTTTCATCTCATACTAAGGGAGTTCATGATTGACTGATTCACATGAATTATTGCAATTATGTTACGATAAAGGATTTATTGTTGCATTGTTGTATTCTCCGGTTTTCTGCATTTGAATGTAAGAAGTTCTTGCGTTTAGATGTTTTCTCCTACAGTCTGTTAGAAACTTGATGTTTATGACAGACCTTTGCAGTTCTCTTATACAAGTCTTCCCCCTACTCACCCTTACTACAACTCACTGTCTGAAGTTTATCTAAGACCTCACTTGCCCACACATACCTAGCCTAGTTTAGGAGTTAGAACAATATTGTCTTGAGTTAACTTCCATTCGATCACCCCTTTTTATAAATGAATCGTGACATAAATTGATGGGTGTCGGGCTCTGCTCCTGCTGCAATCCAGGAGTGACTTTTGACGCTAACATTTCTGGTGCCGTTGTCGGGGATGAAGTTGAATATTTTCCCTGGGATTGAACGACATTGAGCCTCTGATTCTTAAGGTGCATCAGGCATCAGAGCCCTTAAAGATTGCTACTGTGCACCTTGCGAATCCACTGTGGCGACTCCAAGGTTTCCATATCACTGTGTCAGTTGTGGCTACTTTAGCACGCCTGAAAGATGACCCAAAGGAGCTTTCTCGAGAAGGTTTCAGCAGCTACTTTCTCAGCCTGAGAAGCTTCCTGGGGTAATGACAACGTTAAGATCTGGCCTTTGATGGTGAACAAGGACCAGGCACATTCAAAGCTGTAAATCTTTCACTTGGCTACTCCATGATTCAAGGATCAATCAGCGACTCCACTAGTTCGATATGGAGAAAATCTTAGCTCAAAAGTTTTCTTTCTATGACTTTTCCCAGATAGTTGGTTTTCCTAATGCACTTCCTGATAGAGACATATGGGAAAATTTCCTCCCTGAATTTCATGCAAAGAGTTTAGAGGAACCAGCTGAGCATTTACTGGACTTTCATGGAGTTATTGATTGACTTAATATCACGCATGAAGATGTCCATATTAATCTGTTTAGGTATTCATTAAAGGGAGATGCTATTGATTGGTGTCGATCTCTTCCCACTGTAAGCATCCACTCTTTGAAAGGTTTTCATATAGCTTTCCATTCATTTTGTAAAGATTACTTTCCATCTGAGTGTTTGTATGAAAACTGTTGTGAGGAGTTTTCTTCACTTCATGAATCCTCTATTGGTCCTAAAGACCATGTTTATGATGAAGATTTTACTGTGGAGGAAAGCATTTGCTATGAAAATATAGAGGGGTTGAATGATATTAATTTTGTTAGCCCTAGAATAGAAGCATCTAACATCATTTCAGATGCATCTGTTCTTTTAGATGCTCATAAAGATTAACATGCCTCTTGTGAAAATTATGAGTTTATAGAGCAGATGTGCTCTATAGTAGATGGCTCACTTGGATATAGGGTTGAAGCAGATGTTCCTAGAAGTCATGCTTATGATGACGAAGACCTTTCCATTTTTAAAGAAGAGATGGTTGTGGAAGAGGATTCTTCTCTTTTCCTTCAAGGGGTTTTCCATGATATATTTTTACCTAGGATTAAAGAGAACCCCATGGATCCTATTTACGATGATTACAAATCTGATCCCTGGGAGAGTTATGGAGAGCAGGAGGAGGACCAGAAAAGGGTGCGGTTTATGGCCTGCACAGAGGTCACCGAGCAGCAGTTTGAAGAGCATAATTTACCCGTGAACCTTATTTATAATGAATATGAATCTGACCTGGGGGAGAGCCAAGAAGAAGAACCATAAGAACAAGAGGAGCTATTTTCCTTATGTCTAGAGCTAGTCAGTGAGCAGCCACTGCCTGAGAACTTTCAATCTACGTCAGTTGTCCACCCACATATGCTTACCATAAATATTCAGCCACACATCCACAACTGTGTAGCAGAGGAGGCTGCCTATCGCCAATTTTCTGGAGTTTGCCACTGGTCCTATGAGCCTGTGAAGGAATACATGGAGTTTCATTTCCTTCACAAATTGGAGCCGCCCTATTTCATCTCAACTTCATTCTGTAAGGAGGAGTTGAAGAGAATAACCGTTCTGTTGTCACGGTTACAACACCTGTTTGTAATCATCAACAGAAGGAAGGAGCTTCCATTTAGGAAGTTACTTGATTAGCTATGGTGGAAATTTACTTTCACCTAGCCCCATGTACAAAGTATATTAGTATTAGGCTGTACATAAATAATCTCTTTTGAGCATGTATGTTTATTTTGTTTTCTTTTACTGTTACTTTTCGACCTGTATTTTCATAAGGGCGCTTTGAGCTTGACTCCATAGCCCAACAGCAAGGCACTGGAACTGCAGGATGAGTTCTTATAGCATCTCAGGGACGACTCTATCCCCCATGGAGCCTAATGTTAGCAACAATTTTTGTCTTGGGCACAAAAGTACCCAGGTCTGCAGGTTGCACGAGAAGCGCCCAAGCGCAGCACGGAAAAATCTCTTTTTAGGTTACAAGTCAAGCGAGCAGGTGAAGTTTTGTTGTCGAGCAGTCGAGACCCATCTATAAAGCTGATCGATGGTCACCGAGATCTCAGGGCTACCAAGTTACCCGAGGTATAGCGTCAGAGAAAGCACCTATATTTCAAGACAAAATCTGGGTCGTCCGATCCAGTGACGCATGGTGCAAGATCTAGTCACGTCGGCATATCGGCATTCGGGAGTTCGAAGGGTAAAAGTCCCTTGTCTTCTCACATCTCGGAACCTCGAACCCCGAAGTGCCGAAAGAACCCAGAATCGGGCCCATGGTTTTGGTGCCTAGTCACAAAGGAACAAGCCTAGAGGAGGGGTGCTAAGGTTTATCATTTGGCAAGACGGGTCCCGAAGAGCCGAGAGAGATCTTATCCGTTCATCCCAGAGGGACACGTGGTGTGCAATTAGGCTCTCTACCTTTTATCCCATTGCGACTTTGAAGCACAAGGAGCAGCTCTTTCATATCCCGAGACGTGAAGCACCGAAGATGTCCCGGGCCCACAGTATTACCGAATTATTTCAAGACCCTCAGATCAAAGAGGGGTGCATGGCACCCATTAGGCCCTCTCAGCATTTCACCCATCGCAACTTCGAAGAGGAAGGATCTGCTCCTTCCTATCCATGAACCTCGAAACGCCAAAAGCACCTTTGAAGATAGGCACAAGGTCACAGCCCGTAGTCACTTGAAGGCAATAGAAAGAGCTACGTGAAGGGCCGAGGCACTGGGTTTAGCTGCAGAAGGGATCACCATGTTCTCCAGGTGCCAGTTCAACTTGATCTCAACCCTGATACATGCTCGGAGTAAATGAAGAAGAGAGAGGGTGGTTGAAACCTCACATCACTCATTAATTGCAAGGTATGGATGTCCCGACAGGAAGTCTGCCCGAGATGGTCCCCTGTACTGATTCTTTCCACAGAAGCCATGTCGATTCCTCGACTCACCGGGGAAGCCTGCGCATGCTAATTCAACATTTAAGGGCTCATCTACCCCCTGGCGTGAGCCATGCAGAATTAAGGTAGCGTATGACAGAGGAGTGCAGGCCAGATTTGATTGAAGAGACGCCTCATCCCAAAAGTCTAGGAGGCCTCTGATGGGTAAATGTTTAGGAGTATATATACTTTGTTTTGATATTTTTCAAAGGATCAATGGTAGAGTGAAGCTCCTGATTGTAAAGTTTTAACAGACACTCTAGTTCTCTGGATTATGCATCTGTATGTGAGATTTCTTGTTTAATAACAGACAGTTTTCTTACCCCATCTAGTTTTCATCTCATACTGAGGGAGTTCATGATTGACTGATTCACATGAATTATTGCAATTATGTTACGATAAAGGATTTATTGTTGCATTTTTGTATTCTCTGGTTTTCTGCGTTTGAATGTAAGAAGATCTTGCATTTAGATGTTTTCTCTTACAGCCTATTAGAAACCTAATGTTTACGACAGACCTTTGCATTTCTCTTACACAAGTATCCCCCCTACTCACCCTTACTACAACTCATTGTCTGAATTTTATCTAAGACCTCACTTGCCCACGCATGCCTGGCCTAGTTTAGGAGTTAGAACAATATTGTTTTGAGTTAACTTCCATTCAATCACCCCTTTTTATAAATGAATTCTGACATAAACTGATGGGCGTCGGGCTCTGCTCCGGCTGCAATCCAGGAGTGAATTTTGACGCTAACAGGTGGGCCCCTCATATTCATTTTATTGAGGACTACCCATGCAGAGATCAACTTCATGAGGGATCTTGATATTACCATGCCCCCTAGAGAGGAGCGCGACGAGAAAGGTAAACACTTTTTTAAAGTTATTTAATTTTTAAAGTTTTTAAATATTATTCCTTTTATGTAATGTCAAAGTACTAACTCAAAGATATATTATATACAGATGTGGGACCAGTGCAACCAGTTGACTTCTCTAGGACTAGGCATCATCCCCGACCAGAGGTCGGACCAGCAAGAGCAGGAGGACCAGCAGTTGCAGGAGGACCCCTAGTTGGGGAGGCTGAGAGAGTACTACGGTGAGTAGAGAGAAACCTGACAACTCTCACTCATGTCATACCCATGGAAGAGATAGAGGACCTTCCCCCGTCCATGTAGCCACATGTAGTAGGGATGGCCAATACTTGGGTCCAGTTGTTCCGACATCTTGTGAACTTCGTAGCTCATTACAGTAGGGCCAATAGGCAAAGACCATAGTTAGTTTTGGACCAAATATGTGCTAAGGGAACGTTTTGTAATCTATATTGAGGGCTTGATCCCAGTGATCTATACCGGATTTATTTGAGGCTTTATGGCCCACTCTGTACTTATGAAACTATTTTTGGGATATATTATATACACATATTTCTTCCTTACGGATAAACATTTTGTACAAATGTATTTTAAATGTGTATGTGTGTGTTTTTAATTTTATGTATGAGCAACATGCCAATCTAATACTTGATTAGAAAATGTATGAGTTAGTTGATTAGATCTCCTAGGAACATGAATATAAGTAATATAATCAAAAGATATTTCTAAGAGATGTACCGTAAGTAATCGTCAGTGAAGGGCGATACCATAGACACAGTATATCCCGTTTAATAGAGACATGACCAGTTGAGCATCTAGAGAGACCCGGAGGTGAGAAATACCATATGAAAAGGTGTCACATAGTAACTCTATTACTTCACTGTACTCAAAAAAATTATTGGTTGCTTCACCCAGACAAATACCTCCAGAAGACAACAACTAACCAAAAGGTGTAAAAATCACCCAAGCTGCGGAAGCAAGCCTATGAGTGTGTCAGCTAGCACCATCTATGAACCCAACATAGACCTCAGATTCACTTGGCATCTGCCACAGTGAAAAGAAAACACAAAATAAAATAAAAAGACAAAATTGTATAAAATATTGTACATATATACAAGAAGTCATGCCCAGGTGACTGACCTAAGTGTAATACTTCTTAAGGTAGAGCCCATTTCTAGGCTCCGATAAACAGTTACCCTCGAAATCAAATAGATGATAAGCACCCTTCTCTAAGACTTATTTCACAATGAAAGGTATGAACCACATGGGTTTGAACTTTCCTTCCCCCAAGGGATATTTTTCTTGGTCATAGACTAGGACAAGATCGCCTTCAAAGAAAATATGAGGGCAGACAGAACGATCATACTGAAACTTCATGCATTGTTTATGAGCCTCATTTTCCAAGGCTACATCTCAGAGCTATTCGATATATAAAATACATTCCTCAAGCAGTGTAGTGTCGGGAAGTAGTTCCACTACCAACTTTAGAGAAGGGATTTGAAATTCAATGGACAAGACTGCCTCCAACCCACAAAAAAGTTGAAAATGTGAAAAACTGGTAGCAGTCTTGACTGATGTTCAATTATCCCAAAGTGCCAAGTACAACATCAAATTCCAATTTGACTTGGAAAAATTAATTGTCCTCTGTAGAATAGTCTTGAGAGACTCATTAATGGCCTCTACCTAACCATTCTCTTGTGGGTATTATGCTGAAAAATATTCTTGTTTAAACATTAGTTTTGATGTTAATTCAAACATCATTTTGTTCTAGAAGTGACTTCCATGGTCTGTGACAATCTCCTTCATAATACAGAACCTGGATACGATCTGGTTGAAAATTAAAAGGGCATTCATCTCCCCGTCATTGTTGAATGTCGAAATAACTTCGACCCACTTAGTAAATTAGTCAACTACAACGATGATATAACGATGCCCCCTAGCTAAAACTAGGTGACATGTAGTGAAATTAATCCCCCACTTGGTGAAGGGGCCAATGGAAATAACCGAGAACATGGGAGCTAGGTGTGTCTGCATCTTCCAAGAGAAGATCTGGCATGGGTGAGAATTCTTGACCACCTCTACACAATCTTTGATTAACGAGGGCCAAAAGTATCCAATGCGAAGAATATTTTGGGTTGTTGCCAACCCAGATAGATGACTGCCACATGCTCATGTGTGATCGTCGTTTAAAACAAGCTATGATTATTCGTGAGTGAGACATCAATGGAGAATGCAATCCACTCCTCAACAATATTAAGTGTCATCGAGGATAATATAGTTATGTTCTTAGTGGTGTATTCATCGACGTTGATCATGAGAGGTAGAAGAAGGCCACTTCAAATTCTAAAGATACACTAGTATATCTTCATACCAAGGGTCTGATGATGTGATAAGAAAAATATCTCCATTGATTGGTGACTCTTCGGGTGAAATATCACCACTCTCGATCAGAATTTCTGAGATTAGTTCAACAAAGACTAGGGACTTTTTTTATTTTTCCAAAACAAAATCCAAGTCAAACTCTTGCAGGATGACTATCCATCGACTAATTTTCCTGTCGATGACCTATCACGTTAAAAAATATTGAAAATGGTTGATGATAGCTATGACAGTGGTCTTGTGAAGTAAAACATAATGACAGAACCATTGGAAAGTGTGATCAGTTGCCAAAGTGAGCTTCTCAACATGTGAGTAGTTGAGCTTCGGTCCAACTAGGCCTCGGCTAAGATAGTATATAACATGCTCTTCGAGCATGTCATCTTATTGAACCAAGACCATGTCGATTGTAGACCCTGTGGCAGCCAAATACAACAAGAAATCATTGCCATAATCAGGAGGATTGAGGAGAGGGGTAGACATCATAGCATGTTTCAATGCTTCAAAAGAGTGTTGAGTCGCTTCATCCCAACAGAATGGGACCCCCTTTTTAAGAGATGTATGAAACCTTTAGTCATCTCAGCATAGTTAGCAACAAAATGCTGAAGAAAATTGGCTTTCCCCTATAGACTCTGAAGTTGGGGAATTGTGTGCATGGGAGGAAATTGAACTATTGCCTCAACCTTTAGAGGATCAACCATGATTCCTCTAGTTGACATGATGAAACCTAACAAGCATCCTGATGTCACACAAAAACTGAACTTGTTGGGATTGAAGTGGATTTGATAGTAGCGACACCTCTCAAAGATTAGTCGTAAATGGGCAGGATGATCAAATCTCTTGCAAAAATGTGATTCCAGATCATCGAGGTACACCTCGACTATGTGCTTGAGGTCGAGGAAAGAAAACAACATGGCCCGCTGAAAAGTAGCTCCAACATTCTTAAGGCCAAAAGGAATTTTTCGATACGCGAATATACGCTAAGGAAAAATAAAATTTGTTTTATGTTGGTCCCTGGGCTTGATCTAAATTTGATTATACCCAGAAAAATCGTCCATGAAAGAAAATACCTTAGAACCTGTGCATTCATTGACAATCTGGTCAATAAATGGGGTTGGAAAATTGTCTTTCGGGAAATATTTTTTCAGGTCGTAAAATTCCATACATACACAGATTGTACCTTGCTTCTTGTTGACAGGAACAACGTTCAATACTCATTCCATAAATTTCATGGGGTAGATGAAACCAGCTTTGATGAATTTCTCTACTTCATCCTTTATTATCATTACCTTGCGAGGATTGACTGGGAAAATCTTCTGTCAAACAGGATTAACATTAGGATAAGTCGTGATTTCATGTTAAACAATACGTGGATCAATGCATGTCATCTCCTCATAAGACCGGAGTTTCTGGTTGAATCCGGGCGGGAATATGGAGGCCTTACCAACTCCAGAGTTGGAATGAGGTTCAGGTGGGATATGCCTCCACCCCAGCTTTCACACACCCCTACCTCACCCTAGCAGTTTCCAGTTGTTCTTATTTCTCACCCCCTTGTTGCTTCATAATCATGCCGAGGTATTAGCAGAGATGAAAAAAACGTCGTGAAATTCTTTAAACAAATCAATGTAGATTTGAATCTCTTCAGGAGAACAATCCGCTCCAACGAAGACAGCTTCCATGAAGCCAGGGGTTTTAGAGATGTCGATAGGAATTTTTTTAGTTATACTTTTCATGTTTCCCTCGGCATATATTATGTGCATAGCCAGAGGGTTAATAGGACAAGGGGCATATCCATTCACTGTCGTAATAAACTCTCCTACCTCTATTTTCTTGAGCTTGGGTAAGAAATAAGATTTATGGTGAAGATTGTCCCAAGGTCTGTCTGGCCCATTCATTACCTCCAGGACCGCCTCGTCAGAGGGAAATACTAAGTCCAAAGGTTCATAAGTGGTGAGAGGGTCCTAAGCCCAAAAAGGCTCTAGAACAAGATCTAACTCTTGTCGGGGAGCCAAATCAGGGTTGTTGAGGCTTGCTCGACAATATTGTATTCAAACCCAGCAGCGGATAAGGGCATGGCCATGCCAAGGTTCCCTACCCCTTTTATCGAAGCCGGTTGGGGAAGGTAAATTCCACAGGTCGTCAAAGTAACTCATTTTAAAAGACGCAACTTGAAAAATTGTAGCCTTCGGTTGGTCGGGGACAGTCGAATTAAACCTAACATCATTGGAAGACGAAGGATAATCAAAAGTTCCCATCAAAGACAAAAACAATATGGAACCTGATTTGATAGTACCTGGATATGGGTTGTCAATCATCGGGACCGTGGATTCCCCCGATGAAGGGTCAGGATGGGAGAATGATAACTGATCAACGGTTATGACCCAACCTTCATGACAAAAACATAAGACCTAAAACACAGTGGATACAACCGTTTTCATGGCATAGGTACAACTCCACCCTAAAAAAATATTGTAGTTGAGAGGCACATCAACTACTTCTACTTCGACGCGCACAGTTTTTCCCACAGTTTTTCCCTCCAACTGCACAGGGATAGAGGGAATCATGCCATGTGGTCTGGAAGATTGATCGTCAAATGCAGTTAGCAACATAAGCGACGGAGACAACTCAGGTTGGTCGATGGCCTTCCAACATGCCAACGACATCACGCAAGTTGAGGCACCCTCATCCACCACTGTATGTAAAAAATTTCATGTCAATGATTTCATGGTGTATGCCACTACTATATGAAAAGAAACATGGTGAGGAAGATGAGGTTTATGGTCAGTAGCATAAAAAACAATCATTCTTGAGTTACTGGTCTCGATCGATCCCAAGGCAGACAACAACTCTTTCCTCTATGAGGGGAAACTCTGGAGGACTTCCACAATGGACATTGCACAAGGAGTTTGTGCCAGATCCTCCATGATGGAGTAATTTTGAGCAGCCCTTGCATTAGGGTTGTGAGCAGCCTTTTTGAACACACCCTTAGGTATGTGATTCATCATTTATCCCATTATCTTCTCGATTTGAAGAGGATTCAGTGGGTTAGATGCTTCTTTTCATTTCTCAATAGATTTTGGAATTCTGTAGTTATGAGCCCTGTTATGTAGATGAGCTTTGGATTTCATTATATAAATGTTTGTGGCCTCATTGTTAGTATTGGGTGTAGGAGTTCTCTGGCTTCCCCTAGGCACGCTTGTAGATGAGTAAGCTTGAGCCATATTTTTCCCTTATGGAAAAGGGTTAGTTAACACAGAAGGTTGTTTCTATGTCAATAGCTTCTAGTCTTCCTCGAGCAGAGGGAATTGGTGAGTCAAGTGGTCATCCGTACAAATATTACACAAAAACTTCAACTTTATCTTTTTCATTTTTTCCCTCGCGGGAGATATTTGCAGCCTTCTTATCCCCCTCACCCTTCTTGTTTTTAGTTTTCATCTTTCCCTTAGTTTGTTGGCTACTCTTGGGATTTTTCGATTGCACACTGTGTACATCCAAATTTTAAGTTACAGAGGTAGTCAAACTAGGATTTTGGCTGGCCACGGTTTATTGAATTGATAACTATTGTAATTGATTAGACAACTAATCTCTGGACTTGATCTGTTCTGAGCCTACTATGTCATCGGCGTGATTCCCATATTTCTATTTGGTCCTATCGAACATCGACCATGGTGCATTGAGAAGGATCCCATATGGCATACCAAACTGAGAGTAAATCAACTCCAGTTGTTGGGCTCTCATGATAGCCTCTTTCTTGGAAAAAATCCAGACGTCGCGACGTCTTTGGATACACAAGGTACCAAGAACTTTAGGAACCACTAGAGAAAAAATGTGGGAGGGACCTTGACTTTAGTCAAACTCTTTCATCATCGCCACTCTTCTATGTGATCTGAGATATGATCATCTTTCATCTGCTCAAATTTGGCCAACAACTCGGTGCTCGCATCGTATCTTACCAGTAGCTGGAAATGGTTCAAGAAAACCATAGCCAGGTGATTAAAGTATGCATACTTTGAGCTATAGAGCTCGATATACCATTTTGTGGCACCCCCTATAAGAGTACATTGAAACAAATGTAATTGAATGAAATCATCCTTTAACGAGTTGGATGAGCACCATTAGTCAAAATTTGTGGCATGATCACCTAGATCTTCACCAGGCTTTCCTTTGAACTTAGGGATGTCCGAGGGAAAATTATTCGACATGGGGGGCCAATGTGGATCATGACAGATTGGGTTGTTTAAAATTCTTGACAAGTCTAAAAAATGTAGAGTTTCCAGAAAAGGTAGTCTTGGTTGTGGCATATTTACATGAAAAGAGGGGCTTGGATTTTGGCTAGCACTAGGTTGCCAGGAAAATTTTGAATTTTGGCCAGGGTTTTGGTAGATACCATGGTGGACCTATCTAGTAAAAGGGACCAACTTTTGATTTTGCATCGTCAGATGATTCCAAAAGTTGAATGACATTCCCTATGCAGGAATCTATCCCTATACAGTATTCCAAGGACCTTGGTTGGGGATGCCCACAGTCGACCCTCATGGCATAGGTAGTGAACCTTGCCCAGGGTTCCATAGAATGTGGGAGGGGTTTCCCCTGATCGACATCCCTTGTGAAGGAAATGAGCCTTGCCAAGGATTTCCAAGACCTTGTGAGGACTAAACTCCTGTCATTTCTCCCTGTGAAGGAATGAAACCTTGTGTAGGGTTTTGTTGACCAAAAACATGGTTTCCTCCAGTCGAGAAATCAAACGTAGAGAAAGAATTATTTCCAAATGATCTGAAAAAATAAAAAGGCATGGATCCCATCGGAGTCATTTAGGATTGAGGTCTAAGACTCCCTCCACTAAACAAACTCGAGTTGGTATTAGGCTCGATTGGCTGCTGGAAAGTGCCTCCGAGCAAAGGGGACAAAGGATGGATGTGACCCCCACCATAAGGGATAGCATTGAATGGGGCAGTGGTTCCCACAATGGGTCCTTGCAAGGGAGAATTAGAGCTTCTTTCCCTTAGACCAATGGTCTGTAGAGTAGAGTATGTTAGAATCGAACTGGAATCAAAACCCAGCATCTCGTATGAAAAGGGAGCATCATATATGTTTTGAATGGAGGGAACATTGGTCAAATTCTTTGAAGGGATTGTGCCATTGCCCAAAGTAGTGGGCGTCTAGAAAGTCGTAGTCCTGACAGGCGGAGGTTGGGGAGGAGGTACAATGCCCCCTCCTGCGGAAACCAAGATGGGAGTATGAGGACTCCCTGACGAAGTAACACTAGTTGCTTCCATCATCTCTCATTGAACGAACTATTATTCAGGTGAATTCACCTCGGGAGGGACTATATGAATTATAAGGGCATCGATAAGTCAGTGATCGGAGTATTTGCTGGCCTCAAACCTTCGGTCTCGAGGTCAAAAACAATGGATTCCTCCAGTGCAGGAAATTCTTCTCTTGGAGATAGCTCGGGTATAGTTTCGTATGGTTTGGTAGCTTTGAATGAGCCTTCTTGATCTAGCGTGACCTTCAACGGTGGCGGAAGTGGCTCCAAAGTAACCGACGACAGGCCCTGGAGCCTAAGCGAACGATGAATCTATTGATCTTCCACCTTGTGAAATGATCAACCGACACAATAAGGTTTAGCTAGCATGAAACACATAACACACACTAAAAACATTCCTAACGGAAAATCAAGAAAACAACTGACTAGTAGGAAGAACAATTAAGTGAATCGATACTAGAGAAACTTACCAGTCCAAGTGTAACTCGAACACGGAAACACCCTTTGGGTATACTCTACAAAGTGTGATCTGACATCTTCCCTAGGTACCGAGGTATACCCCTGCAGTCACCCATGTAAGTACCTAAAAATAGGCAACTAGGTTTCCAGCACGCTGTCAGTCACCAGGCAGGTACAGTGGACAGTCGGGTTGATCGTAATGAGAAGGATAACAAATTTCGAAGCCTTTCAAGGGTACCAAAGGAAAATGGTATGGAATATAATTAAAGATCTCGAACAGATTCGAGGTCTACGAGGCTCTGTATTCAAATGAGATAGGTGTAATTCCCAAAAACGACCCTCGATATATAATCCCCACTATGCTTGGTCGGATTTGGAGGGGTTATCTCCTCTACCTTTCCTTACGCGACCTCATGTTTAGCCTCTATGTTAGAGGGGGGTCCTGGCTGACTCTTACAAAACTGGACTCTCACACTCCCTAGACTCCTATGTTTGTGTAGATAGCCTTGAAGAGTTTCCTATCCACACCTAATTCAAGGCCTTAGAGCCTAGACTAGTTGGTGAACCCTACAAACAAAAAGTCTAAATGATTTTAAATGCTAAGCATTGAATTTTATTGGCTTGACTTATTCAAAAGGGTATGGACATGCAACTTATGGTGTTTGGAAGAGATAAAAGAGAAGAAAGACTTTAGAGCATTTATGAAAAAGAAAACTAGATACTTCAAATTGAAAGAAACGGCTTGTTAATCTTTGTAAATGCAAACTTCTCAAAGTAGTATTTCAAGATCCTATAATGCAAAAGCTTCCTATAATGAGATTTTTCATTTTAGGATGAAAACTACTAAACTTTCGGGGAAAAATAAAGAAAGGAACTTTGAAAAAGAACTCTTTTCTTTTGCAAAAAGACAACCTATGCTACAATTACCAAACTAAATGCATAACTAAATGCAATATTTTTTTTTTTTTCGAAATGATTAAACAAGAAAAACAGAAGTAAAAGATCTTTTTGTTTTTCAAATCATAAATGAGATAAAGAGAAGATAAAACCCAAGACTGATACAGATCCTAAACCATTGCCTGAATGCAAGGACTCCCAAGAATCAAGAGGAGGATCTAATGCTTGTAGGTCAACTCTAAACCTCTAAAGAAAACAAAAGAAGATGAAGAAACAAGTTAAAAATGAACCTTTGACCTGACCAAAGACCACTAACAGAGACTCTGAAAAGTTCCCGAAGTCCTGAGAAGCACAAAGATTCTTTTCAGGAAAGAAAAAGAATTTTCTTCTTTTTTAAAAACCTTCCAAAATATAGAGACACAGGTTGTTCTCAAGTAGCCTACGTATGTAAGCGGGCTATATATTGTGCATACTGCGTATGTATGTGGGCTAACTAGAGAATAGGGTGTGTACACCTCTGAAAATTTTCAAAAAGAAAAAGGGCTTGGAAAACTGATTGGGAAGGGAAGACTGGTAGACACCTGGAAGGTGACCAGAGACCCTTAACTAACTCAGTAAACTTGAAAAACTCAAAAAGAAACTGAAAAAAATGAATTCAAACCAAAACCTCCCACTCAGACTCTAGAGAGACTCCCCAGTGGGGAAAATCCCTCTATACTGGGTCTAGGTACAGGCAGAGCACTAACTTCCCTTAAAATATTGTTCTACCCTTAAGCTACCCCAAAACTATCTAAACAAAATGACAAGAGAGAGGAAGGAAGGTCAATGGGTGCACATTTAGTCCTTATGTCCGGTGAAGACCTCCTTCACCTTTGCAGCTTCCTAGATTGTGGGTCTCCTCCCAAAGATGACCTGCAAAATCTTAGGAAGGCAATGCTACAACACATACAATCTCTACTTATACCTTTCAATGTTTATATATAGACATAAATGCATTAATCAATAAAATTATAAAGACATAATGTTTTGGGACAAGAATGAACTCTTTTATTAAGCTTCAAGACAAAAATGATTACAACCTTTGTTGGAAATTGCTCCACAAACCAAGTCTGGGCTTCTCTATCATGGCTACAAGGGCATCAATCCCACGTTTGCTTCTCACAACCAACTTATCACTTGGGAAATGGGAAAGGGTTGTATTAGGAGAAAGGGATGGAGGGGAATGTTGAGGCCAAATCTCATAATAGGATGCAAAACGTAGGCTAAGAAGGGGAAGGGATTTTGGAAAAGTTTTCTTATTCTCTTGCTTCTCTTTCAAATGAGAACCCAAGACCTCTTTTTATATGAGAAAAAGATGGTTATTTGGTTTTGGGATGGGCTACAAGGGGTAAAATGGTTGGAAAACCCTCGATAGCCCATAAACTCTATTGAATTCCTTGCAATTTTATATTTTTTGCAATTTTTGGAGGTAAACATGGGCTAACTAGTATGCAGCTCGTGTAAGTACGTGGGATAACTAGTAATCAACATGTGTGTGTACGTGGGCTATTAGTTTAGTAGGGTGCATACATGTTCCAAAATATGGTTTTTTAAGAAGGAACCTCAATAGTAATTTTGGCAAATTATGTAAGTGGAAAGGCCAATGTCTTGTATGCATAGGTAGGGCATTTTTGGACTATAAAACTTAGGAAGCAATGGTCTCCATTGCGTTGAGTTCTCCCATCATATGAGGAAATTTATGTTGAATTTGGCCCTAGGTGAGAAACTTTCCTTGGTGTAGGAGTTTCCCTACTTTGAGAACATGATAAAGCTAAATATTTTGTTGGTGAGTGTCATTGACCTGTGTGCCCACGATATGATTAGTGGATGCATGTTCCATGCAGTTAGGGTTGATCTCTGTCAGTTTCAACTATTTTTCTATATTTGAGGTGTCCAATAATGGTGGAAAGTATGGCCAAAGGAGGTCCACATTAAACACTAGGTGCAAGCCAAGGAAGTGGGGAATGTTGAGCTCAAAATCATTGTCACCCACAATGTTAGTGATGGTGTAAGGTCCATAGTGGGGTGGACGAAGCTTCTGATGGGGTCTTGTAAGGTGTTATTTCTACAAGTGCAACCAAACTTTATCTCCCACCTAAAACTTGTGTGGCACCCGGTGTTGATCATGGTGTTTCTTGTAATTGGAATTGGACTTCTGCAAAATATCTTGAACTTGTTGGCAGATGTGTTGGATTCGTTCAATGGAGTGGGTGGTTTTGTCAGCTTCGGTTTGAGCATAGGACGATTCTTCCTGTGTGGATGCAAGGAGTAGTGCAACATCCATGGGACCCAATGGTTGAAATCCAAACCCCACCTGAAAGGTGTTGTGGTCAGTTGAGCTATGTATGGCTCTATTGTAACTGTGTTGAACATAGGCAAGACTCTCATCTCATGTGCATGGATGCTTGGAATTGTACATGCACAAGATATGCACTATCATCTTATTGATGACCTCGGTTTGACCATCTATTTGGGGGTGGAAGGCAGTGGATTTGGTGAGCTTGGTGTCCAGCAGTGCGAAAGCTCGACCAATATGTGTTGAGGAACTGGTTGTCCCGATATGAGACGATAGTTTGTGGTATCCCAAAATGTATCCACACTCATTTAAAGAAGAACTTGGTAGTGGCAAGGGGGCTTCACCTTGTTGACCATAAAAGCATATATATTACAATGAAATACACATAAAAATTGCCAGAAACAGAGAAATACAACAATACATGATTTCTACTAATGAAAGAAATGTATAGAGACTGTAAAAATACAGAGTGATAGACTCGCTAGAATGGTGACAGCTTTATCTATCAGAAGAGATGTGACGGATATGCTCATTCGCAAGAAGATGATTACAATGAGGCTCTGAAGGCATTTTTATGATAAACGTGAATGCCAAAACCCTAGACATCCAAAAACCTAACCCTAGGAGATGAAGCGCCAAAAGTCATGTGGGACCCATTGGGGTAAGTTAGTACATTAACTTCTCGGGGTCATAAATTTTTCATATGATCTTCGTTTTAGGCGCGTGATAGCCCATTGGAAAGGTATTTTCAAGAAATATGCATTATGTTGTCAAAATATTACTCTGACTATAGTTTGACTGTGGAAAGCCAAGAAAACACTGTTTAGAGCCCCAAAACAACCCTGCAAGTACATAAAGATGTACTGTCATGAAAACTTCCAAAATAGTCCAGTTGGAATAGATGGGTGGCCACCAATATACACCTGGATGTTGTATAGGGATTTAGGACAATCCCGTAAGTGGAAAACCCACAATTACAAAGAAATGTCCCCATTACAGAGAAATGTGTTGAACTGAAAACTGTCAAGATGAGCCAGTTGGAATTTGGAACAGGTGGGTGGCCACCAATATCCACCTGGATCAATGAATTTCCTATTTTTAATGTAACCAATTAATTTGAGGGTCTGGGGAGAAGAGAAGCCAGTGAGGGCATTCCGTGAAAACACTAGTTCAACATCTAGTGGATCAAAGGGTGGGGTTAGATCAGATGGCGGTGGTATCTCATCCACAGGTGAAACAATGACCACTTATTAAAAAACATCCTCAGTCATGGCCATAAAAATCTTATGTTCCTTACACTTGTGCCCTGGAAAATATTTTTCATCACAATTATAACAAAGACCTTTGAATTGATGTTCAACCATTTCGACCCTAGTTAATTTATGGATCTTGAGGTGAGTTGCAGGAGGGGAGAAATTGGTGGGTTTAGGGAGAGGAAGAAAGGATGGTTTGCAGATATGGGAGGAGAAAATTTGTTGTGATTCCTTGGCTCGTTGATTAGCTTCCAACCAAGTTTGGGGGTGTGCCATGAGAACATGGGCACAAATTTCATCTTTTAATCTACTGATAAAGAATTCCTTGAAGAAACCATCGGACATGCCCTCCGTTCTGAAATCCAAGTGCTCAAATGTTGCGATAAAGTATTCCATTGTCCCAGACTACTTCAACTTGGTCAAATGACCTAAATGGTGGGTTTCAAATTCCAAGTGGTCATAAAAGCTCTGCAACAAACTATGTCCAAGAAACATACCCTTGGCGTTCCTTTTTCTGCCATTTCCACCATTGTCAGTGTTCCATATCCATATGTAGGATACCATAACAAAGCTTGGCTAAATCATTGGTAATTCCATGCAAAGAGAAATAATGTTCCATTTGAGTGAACCAACCTATAGGATCTGAGCCATCAAGTTTGTTCACCTCAATTCTGGGAAGGTGTAGGTATTGAGGAAGGTGGGTAGTATGAAGACCTTGGTAATGGGAAGATTCATGGTCTTCCTAATAGGATGGTTGTTCAGAAGAGGAAGTGTTCGGGGAATGGCCCATCAATTGTTCAAGTGTGGCTTTGATGTATTCAATGTCTTTGATGTGGGCACATTGGTCCTAGAGGATTTGAACAATATAATTGAGTGATCTAATGTTGGCATTGATATCCTTGATGTCCTCCTTGTTATGGAGGTTTTTAGCAACCAATGCATTGAGTTCTTGGGAGCAGGCGGTGGCCATTTTGAAAAATGGTCAAGAAAATGGGATAGGGGGGAAGTCGGGGGGTGAGAGGGGTGGGTGGGACCATTGAGAATAAGGGTGTCAAGCGATATGTATCGATGCAATCAGGGAGAAAAGGGGAATCGAATTAGATAGGGGCCAAATAAGGGTGCCGAAAAATGGGTTAGGTCCACAAAAAATGTATTAAAAATGATAGGTACCATGGGAATCAAGGTGAAGAGAGGAATCTAATGGGATAGGTCCCAAATAAGTGTGTCGGCGAGACCACTATACTTTTTTCTTTCTTTTTACTCCTACGGAGTTATACTTCAATCTAAAGAATACTGCAGTGTTGAAAGGCCCAAATTCTTAACAGGAAACAATGTGTAATAATTTTGCAACCAGAATGTAGGAGGTAAAGTTGCACAACAATAGATCTTGTTTGTTCTATGTTTATTTCTATCCCAAAGGTTAGGGTATGCAAGATTTCTATAGACAAGGGTTTGCCTTATGATATAGCTCTTCGATATACGTGCAGGGTCCAACAGTAGTATTGGCCCCAATATCTCAGGGAACTAACTAAAGAGGCTAGATTGTGCCCTTAGACGTACTACCCGATCACCCAGGTACTAGAGAGTATCTTCCCAATTGTTGTTCTCGGTGGTGCTATAGTAGTTAGGCAGTCGATTGGTTTATCTATGGAGGGATTCAGGATATCTAGGTCAATCCGTATATAGGTGTTGTCTGATGTGATACCACCCGAAGGGGTACCAACATGGGTTATAAGGGTGGCCAACAATGTGCATTTAAGTACCACTTGTATTTCATGTGTGTATGCTTCCCCAACCATGATTTATGTGTTGAACGACAGATCTCTGTAGCCTTAAGATGTTGGAATAAGTCTCTACCCTGAAAAAAAATAACCCACAATTTTCTACCAAGGAAATTGCTCGGATACCACTTGTAAGGTACCAAATATATTATAATAGCTAAAAACTGAAATATTGCAAAGAATAACAGTGGAACAACACAATAGATGAAACCACAACACCAAAATAATACCTTTATTGATAGGAAACAATGTTCACTTGCCTCTTCGAGGGGGAAACCTCCAGCAAAGAAATGCTTTATTGCAATAATTCTCAAGACAAAACTTCTCACACCCTCTACTCCTATTTATACTAAATCTATCTACCCAAAAGAACAATCTAGAGGAAGATCCTTCTAGAAACAAAATCTTCTATTAGTTCTTCTTACATTTGACTTATTCTTCCTTATTAATAGGCCTTATTAATATCTTCTTCTCTTTTTGTACTGGGGGAATCAACAATTCGCGGTTCTCGTACTCGCGTGACATAGGGTCAATACCCGTCCGCTACCACTATAATGCCAGGTGATTCTACGCAGCCCGCAAGAATGGAGCACAAGAAAATCAGGGTGAGAATCGACCTTGAGACCTCTTTTTACATATTTCCTACCATTTACATAGCACTTGCCAATCGGTCTACACCCCTGCGGGCTAGGCCTTATTAATATCGACCTTTATTACATATAAATATATTATTCTACCTACGTGAGGGGTTAGAAAGGTTAGGTCCCTAACATGTCTATCTGAGGATTACACATTTTTTCATCACTCTGACTCCGTTTATAGTGTGACTATAGCGAGCCCAAAAAACATTGTTTAGGGCCTCAAAACAACCCTAGAAGTTTAGGACCCAGAAAGCTAGAAAAAAACTGCCAAGATGAAAATTGTATGTGAGCCAGTTGGAATGGGTGTGTGGGCACCGATATCCATGTGGATCATATAAGGTATTAGCTCAACATTATAAGCAAAAGTAGAAGAGATGACTTGTTGAAAGAACCAAATTTTTAAAACTTGACTAACTTTTCACAAAACTATGATGAAAAATCTCATTCACAATAATCTTGTATTCAAATAGAGTCAATGTAATAGATGGATTTTGATGATCACATGTATTATCTTAGATGACGAACTCTATTGATGTTTTTCCAAGATTACTAGTCGAAGCATCACTTGAAGTTCAGTTATGCACCTTTTTCTAAGATTACTAGTTGAAGCATCACTTGAAGTTCAATATGAGGAGAAGTGATTTTGGAGGTTGTCAATTGCCTCATGGAAGTTCGTTTGGAGTGACACTTGATTTGAAATGAAACGTGTTTTGTAAACTTTCATTCACTAATACTTTAACTTGATTCAACATTCCAATACAACCTTTAAATCCACTTTAGTTCACTTTTCAAATGTTATTAAAAGTCTTATATATATATATATATATATATATATATATATATAAGCACACACTAAATGACACATGGATTGCTTTCAATGAGTGATTTACTAAGAGAGTTCATCAATGGCTCCATGAAAGAGAGGCCATTAGTTTGAGAAGTTGCAATGAAATGTTTTTTTGTTTAGATGAAAATTCCATAGATGGAGGAGGGGACCCTCTCTTTCTTATTCCTTCTTTTTTTCTCATAATTCTATTTAAAGTATTTTTTTCAATTTAACTTGAAACTTTATTAGCTTTTTCAATTTAACTTGAAACTCTATTAGCTTGGTGGGCCAAGGTTAATGGAGCTTAATATGTTTTAAGACATTATTAGCTTGGAAGGCCTAGATTAAAGCTATGGAGTTTAATATGCCTTTTTCGTGGATTTTCATTTTAACAAAGATGTTATAAAGTATTATTTTTGGGACATTCTCTAAAGCTTTTTTAGGGATCTTAAGGGTACCAATTTGGTGAATCTTTGATTTTTAAATTCTTAATTTGATTTCAAGTTGGTGGTGGCATCCTTTTATTGTCATTAATACTCCTTCATATATTATGCAATCCATTTTTAGCATTAAGACAATTAAATTTACAATCAATAAATATCTACTCATTAATAAGATTAGGATAAAGGTAATTGCTCTATGTGCCACATTTATTTAGTGGAATATTTTCAAATAGAAAAAA
>JZKD02S1673485.1:174284-193030 GCA_000966675.3 Picea glauca | reverse complement strand
TCTGCATGCATGATAACATTATCATCTGTAAAACTGTAAAAGGCTTCTAGGTGTTCTTTTGCAGTTATGTCCCCCTCACCTGTAAACTTGGGCAGCTGCTTGAGGTAACCATCTGCTGGGAGGGCATTGAGAGGCCGAGGTAACACAAGGGGAGCATACCTAGCAGCTATAATAGCCTCCATTCTGGTCATAGGGGGATTTGCTCCTTCCATAGGGATATTATGTGGAGGAGAACTCGGAGGAGAAGGAGCTCGAAAAGGGGATACTGGGGATGAGCTTCTAATTTTAATGGGAAACAATAGGGGATCTAGGGAGAAGGCTAGCAGGCTTAAGCCAACATATGCTTCTCTTTGTGCAGAAGCGGTAACAATAACAAGAGGAGGAGTGGTAAATCTAGGAGTGGGGAAATCTTCTATGGTCCTGGGTCTACGCCAAGGAAGGGGAGAGGGGAGTAACAAGGATTTCTCCCTCCAATCCCAGACCAGGGGGGGGAAACTCAATAGGAACACTCCCGAAATTAAGGAAACGGGAAACTTCAGAAAAAGGCCTGCTAAGAAACTGAGGAGAAAATAGAGTTTCTATAGAAGGAGATGGCGGATTACCTGGTTCAGTAGTGAAAGCTTCTCCTTCAGAGGCCTTTCCTTTCCTGAGAACCACCTCCGGATCAGTTTCAGGTGTAGCTAGAGGCATTTGTGGATGGGACCGCGTGTGCCTGCCTCTGAAAGCCACAATTAACATGACAGGTTTGCCACAGTGGAGTCATCACAATGGAGTCGCCAGGTGCATAGTAGCAATCTTTAGAGAGTCTGATACCTGATGCACCTTCAGAATCAGAGGCTCAATGTCATTCAATCTCGAGGAAAATTTTCAACTTCGTCCCCGGCAATGGCGCCAGAAATGTTAGCGTCAAAAGTCACTCTTGGATTGCAGCAGGAGCAGAGCCCGACACCCATCAGTTTATGTCACGATTTGTTTATAAAAAGGGGTGATCAAATGGAAGTTAACTCAAAACAATATTGTTCTAACTCCGAAACTAGGCCAGGCATGCATGGGCAAGTGAGGTCTTAGATAAACTTCAGACAGTGGGTTGTAGTAAGGGTGAATAGGGGGAAGACTTTTATAAGAGAAATGCAAAGGTCTGTCGTAAACATCAGGTTTCTAACAGACTGTAGGAGAAAACATCTAAACGCAAGATCTTCTTACATTCAAATGCATAAAACTGGAGAATACAACAATGCAACAATAAATCCTTTATCATAGCATAATTGCAATAATTCATATGAATCAGTCAATCATGAACTCCCTCAGCATGAGATGAAAATTAGATGGGGTAAGAAAACTGTCTGTCATTAAACAAGAAATATTACATACAGATGCATAACCAGAGAACTAGAGTGTCTATTAAAACTTTACAATCGAGAGCTTCGCTCTACCATCGATGCCTCGAAAAATATCAAAACTAAGTATATATACTCCTAAACATTTGCCCAATAGAGGCCTCCTAGACTTTCGGGATGAGGCACCTCTTCAATCAAATCTAGCCTGCACTCCTCTGTCATACGCCACCTTAATTCTGCATGGATCACGCCAGGGGGTAGTTGAGCCCTTAAATGTTGAATTAGCGTGCGCAGGATTCCCTGGTGAGTCAAGGAATAGACATGGCTTCTGTGGAAAGAACCAATACAGAGGACCATCTCGGGTAGACTTCCCGCCAAGACATCCATACCTTGCAATTAACGAGTGAGGTGAGGTTTCAACCACCCTCTCTCTTCTTGATTTACCCCGAGCAGGTATCAAGGTTGAGATCAAGTTGAAATGGCACCTGGAGAACACGGTGATCCCTTCTGCAGCTATACCTGACATTTTGGCCCTTTGCGCAGCTCTTACTATCGCCTCCAAGCGACTACGAGATGTGACCTTATGCCTATCTTTAAAGGTGCTTTCGGCGTTTCGGGGTTCATGGATAGGAAGGGGCAGATCCTTTCTCTTCGAAGTTGCGATGGGAGAAATGCTGAGAGGGCCTAATGGGTGCCACACGCCCATCTCTGATCTGATGGTCCTGAACTAATTCAGTAATACTGTGGGCTCGGGTCCAGGACGTCTTCGGCGCTTCGCGTCTTGGGGATATGAAAGAGCTTCTCCTTGCGCTTCGATGTCACGATGGGCGAAAAGGCAAAGAGCATAATCGCGCACCACGTGTCCCTCCGGGATGAACGGCTAAGATCACGCTCGACTCTTCAGGACCTGTCTTGCCAAACGATAAACCTTAACGCCCCTCCTCCAGGCCTGCTCCTTTGTGACCATGTGCCAAAACCATGGGCCCGACTCTGGGTGATTTCAACGCTTCGAGGTTCGGGGTTCCGAGATGTGAGATGACAAGGGGCTTTTACCCTTCGAACTCCCGAATGCCGATATGTCGATGTGACTAGATCTTGTGCCATGCGTCACTGGATCGGATGACCCAGATTTGTCTTGAAATATAGGTGCTTTCTCTGACGCTATACCTTGGGTAACTTGGTAGTCCCGAGATCCCAGTGACCATCAATCAGCTTTATAGATGGGTCTCAGCCGCTCGACAACAAAACTTTGCCCGCTTGCTTGACTTGTAACCTGAAAAGAGATTCTTTCGTGCTGCGCTTGGGCGCTTCTCGTGCAACCTGTAGACCTGGGTACTTTTGTGCCCAAGACAAAAATTGTTGCTAACACTATGAATAATATATCAATAATAATAAGAATACTCTTTACAATTACATTATTTTAACACAAATATCGTGGTTGTTTGCATATATACATTTAAACAGAAATGGAGTTTCTGGACATCGCATCATTGGGTACGCCATATAGATATGTTGTCAAGATCGAGTAGAAATTTAAGCAGAAGACGCAAGAGTTTGGATCTGCAAACTCCTCACAACCGAAGTAGGAAAAAAGTGGCCCCAACCCACACAACAAGGGACAAAGCAAGGATGGCCTCTCTCAGGACACCCAGTCCAAGCCGCAAAACAATAAGGGCATTGAGAAGTCAAAGAAGGACACGGGAAAATGGTTTGAATACCATAAAATCCCTTAGCACAACATCGAAGAATGTCGCTCCAAGCAGTCACTCATGGTTGAGATGAAAGCTTCTGATTTAGAGGCCGATTTTGACTCTGAATCAAATCTAGGAGGGAAGCGGATTATTGATGTTGAACCCAGTGCCATGATCGCTACCACCAAAGTCTAGCCAAGTGAACTAGAAGAACCATAGGAAGGGGAACACCTCTTTCACTCGCATATGTGGGTAAAGGGGGATCCACTTCATATCATTGTCGATAGTGACAGTCAGAAGAACCCGATCTCAGTAGAGGTCGTCAAGCGACTAGACCTACCAATGACAATGCACTCGCAGCCTTACACCATTGGTTGGCTTCGCCAAGGAAGAGATATTTGTGTCAGCCAAATATGTCGTCTGCCCTATGACATCAAGCCTTTCAAAGAAGAGGTATTGTGTGATATTTCTCCCCTTGAAGTTTGTGATGTTCTTTTAGAAAAACCATATTTTTGGAAGCGACATGTTGTGTATGAGTCTAGACCCTGCAGTGTTATTATTACTTTGGGTAGACAATTGTACAACATACCAGAGGTGGCACCACCTACCGCTATTTCTTTAATCTCTGCTAAGCAATGCAGTAAGGTCATTTCACAGAATGGGAAATTTGTCTTCTGTGTGATCCATGCTCACAGTAAGCAGAAGGTCGTTGACACATCTGTGGCCTTTATATAGAGTCTCTCCTTGCAGCAGAAGCAATTGGATGGGATTGTGGAAGAGTACAGAAACATCTTCTCCTCACCCACCGGGTTACTGACACACTGCCAAGTCAAACATCCAATTGATCTAACCCTTGGTGCACCTCTTCCTAATGGGCCAATGTATCGTCGCTCACTGATGGAAAATGACAAAATCAAGCGTTAGATCCAAAAGATGCTTCAAAAGGGGCACATCAGACCCAGCTCCTCCCCTTGTGGAAGCTCGATTATACTAGTGCAGAAGAAAAACGGGACTTGGTAGCTCTGGATTGATTACAAAGCATTAAAAAAAATCATAGTTAGGAACCGGTACCCAATTCCTAGAATTGATGACCTTCTTTACCAACTTAAGGGGGAAAAGTTTTTCAGCAAGATTGATCTAAAGTCTAGCTATCACCAGGTTCCCATTGAACCAACTGATGTATGGAAGACAACTTTCAAATCTAAAGAAGGTCTCTTCGAATGGCTGATCATAACCTTTGTCTTAACAAATGCACCAACCACTTTTATGAGGTTGATGGAATATGTATTGAGACCCTTCACCAACTCTTTTGTGGTGTTATATTTGGATGACATCCTCATCTTCAACAAACTTGGGAGAAACACATGCACCATATTCAACAGGTTTTGAGCACTCTGCGGCAACACAATCTATATGCCAACTTGGAAAAATGCTCCTTTGGCATGAACAAGGTCTAATACTTGGGCTACATTGTTGATGAGAATGGGGTACATGTTGATCTAGCTAAGAGCCAAGTCATCTATGACTGGCCATACCCGACCACACTAACCAAGCTTCAGAGATTCCTGGGATTGGCCAACTTCTACCAATGGTTCGTGTTGGATTCTCCCATATTACATGGGCTGTTGGAAATATTGTCATTGATGTCAACAGTCGATGTGATGATCTATTGTTAATGATGAATAACCACAACTGAGATTGTCATTGATGTCAACAGTTAATGTGATGATCTATTGTTAAATGAAAAATGAGATTGTCATTGATGTCAACAATATATCAGTAAGCAGAAGATATGCATTCATCGAAAATGCAAGCTCAGGAGGAGGAGCAAACAGTTGAAGATCAAAGGTCAGAAGGAAAAGTGCATTGCACAGTATATCAGAAGAAGTGAATAGTATGAAGAAATTCATGTCTATTGTTGATCATGATAGGATCAACAATGATTCAATGATCCAAAGTTTTGAAGGAAGAACAGATTGTAGAGATGTTGTCAGGATCAGTGAAAATATTGAACGGTTGATCAGTGTGTAGAAAATGCGAGAAGCCTCAGCAACCATCCGATCAGAATGAGAATCTTAGCAGCCATCCAATCAAGAGTTTGACCATGTTGATCTTCTAATACAATGCACATCGGTCATTTGAGTGACTGTGGGCTTGCGGACCATTGAAAGATCGTGACCGTTGATTTGCTTCAAGAATACCCGTCAACTGTCGGATCCAGTGGAGCTGCAAGGAGGATATGCCCAGGAGTTAGTTAACACTCCAAAGTAGCGAAATGATCTGATCTGTTGGATCAAGAGGACACATGGAAAGTGATTGGAATTTTGCTGACTCGTAGATCAGGAAAGTAAAAAATAGCGTTGTATGAACTCGCAAAACGTGAAATCGTGATATGATCTAGACCATTGGATCATGGAGGGTCATGGACCGTCGATCCAACGTAAGAGGATATTGGGAAATTGGATATCGAGAAATCAAGAATGGAAGAAGGGAGGTGAGTAGTCCTCCAAACTTGCGAAACACGAAGACCCGATAAACTCTGGGCTGTCAGATCACAAAGGAACAAGGACCATTGATTTGAGAAGGACAAGTGGCATAACACATCATTGAACCACGTCAGCAAGGACACATGGCACAGTAAGACACTCACACATGTCAAGTTGATACATCATTTTAGGTACGTGAAAATTACGAATATGAATGACACATGGAAGCTAATAGGCTTGTGACACATCAACAAGTGACGTCAACAAGTTACGTCACAATAAGAATCCTGAAATTACGACAGCCATCCATCTCAATGCATGATTAAGTCATAGCCGTCGATCTATAATAGTGGAAGGATAGTGTAAGGATCAAACACTAACCATTGATCTGGTTCAGAGATGTAATGTGAGTCATCCGATCATTTCAGCAATTTCATAATCGAGATTTTTGAGCTGTTGGAGGTCATGAAGACTCGATGGGAAAAATGCTGAAATCCCGACAGCCGTCCATATCAGTGGGTGATTGAATCACGATCGTTGACTCTAATAAATCACTCAAAGTGTGTGTTCGGTCTAGCACCTAGTCACCACACATGGTCGTATGGTTCCAAGATGTAATCGACAATATCATAATCAAGAGTTTTGAAAGGTTAGACATAACGAAGACCCAAATGTCAAAGTGTCAAAATTCCGACAACCATCCATCTCAGTGGGTAATATGAACCGTCCGATTGTTTCGGCAATTTCGTGATCGTGAGTTTTGTAATATTGGAAGTCACGATGACTCGAAGGGAAAAGTACAGAAATCCTATCAGTCGTCCATCTCGTCAGGATATTGAATCTTGACCGTTGGAACGATAATCACTTAGGATCTTGTATTGTCTAAGAGTGAGGTCACCATCATTGGTCATATGCTATAAGAGTTTTACAGGGATGTCGCTATAGTTTCTAAAGCCCATGGTTATGTGATGCACGGTTATATGAAATGGTTTGAAGGAAGCACCTCCACAAAATTGGTCTCTATGAAATTAACAGAGATCCGTGAACAAGTATAAAGAATAAAATTGATCCATGTTGTGATCAATTTATGAAAGGTATTCACGGTAAAGATAATTAAAATGTGATCAACTCATGAAAAACAAAATGAACCGATACACAGTCATGATTAAACGAGAATTAAATCATGAAAATATGAATAAAGAATAAAAAGGAAAAATGATATTAATTAAAGTTTAGATTATCATTTTAAATGAAAAGGTACAATGGTTCAACTAAAGGGACACGATGTTTTAAATTTCACACCTGATTGAAGATTATATAAATGAGAAAAAGTGGTGAGAAGAAAGTGTCTCTGTGGTTGAGATTAGAAGATAAAAAATAGAAGCAGAGTCAAATATGAAGAACTATTCGTTCTAAGGTGCCTGTCAATGTCTAATTGAAGATCAAGAACAGAAGAAGACAAAGAAGTAGTTATGCAATCCAGAACTTGATAAAGAAGACCATACAAGTAGAGGTTGCAGCAGACAAGTAGAAAGTACAGCAATGGCTGCATGAGTCAAATTTGATGAAGAGAAAAAGAGATTGAATTGAGTTATAAACTAAGGGTGGTTGGGTGGTGCAAGGGAATTTTGGAACCTGCAGGGGATTTGGTCCTTCATTGTCAGTTATAGCTGACTAAACAGGGGGTCGAAGCCTCCTACCAGTTGGTGCTGGTGAACAGAGGGATTTAATGCTTCCTTTTCAGTTGTGGCTGACTAAACAGGGGGTTGAAGCCTCCTTCTAGTTGTTGTTGGTGAATGAGGGTGTGGGTGCATCCTTCTAGTTTTAGCTGGTAAATGGGGTGTGGCAACATCCTTTCAGTTGTAGCTGAAGAAACTTGGGGAATGTATCTCCATCAAGTTGTAGCTTGAAAACAGTTTTGTAAAAGAACTTTTTAGTAATGAGAAAAGAGTTGGTGGTTTTCCCTATTGGGTTCCATGATACAATATTGTGTTCATAAGGGTTTGTTGTTCATCATATATTTATTAACTGAATAATTAATATATGTTCTTAATATTGAGGAAGATAAAAAGAAAAAAGAGGAGACACTGATTCAAAACCCCCCCCCCCCTCTCAGTATTGTTGGATATTCCATCAATTGGTATCAGAGTGAGGTTCCTTTAAGAACAATCTAACAAATTGAAAGGAAGATCAAATTAAGCACACATGGATGGACAAAAGATTTACAATGAGAATGGAAATCTAATACTTAAAAAAGAACAATACATATTTTGGATTACAAGAATGGAAAGTCATCTGAAGGCATTGGGACATGATGTATGGAATTTAGTGATCACTGATTATTTCCCACCAAATAGAGTAAGGACTCCAACTCAAAAGAAAGCCAAGAAAATTAACTCAGTGGCAATGAATACAATTCTTGATGGATTACCTGATGATATCAAAGAGAAGATCGGTGAATGTAACTCTGCAAAAGAACTCTGGGAAAAATTAAAAGACCTCTACTCAGATGAGAAGTCAAATGAAGCATTTCAATCAAAACAAAATTTAGTCTACAACAATTCTAGTGATGAAGCAGAAGTCAACCTGGAAGTTGAGCTTGCAAGTGCTTTGGATGAACTGATAAAATATAAACAAAGGTGTAAACAACTGAAGAATCTCATGCTGGAGCAAAGGAGGAAACAAGGTTCAAAGAATAAAGAACTTGAGAAAATCATAGTTAACTTTAGAATCCAAGTCCAAATGGATCAAGAAATATTGAAATCCTTGGAACAATCTCTTAATAAGGAGCAACAAAAATTTGAAGAGCTCAAACAACAACAACTAGAAAGTAAGGAAGAAAATCAGACCTTAAAAAGACAACTAATGTCCTCACAAGAGGAGCTTCACAATTCAAGACAACAAGCAACCATTAGCATGGAAGAAGCCAATGATTTAAAACAAGAAGTTGTTGGACTTCAGAATCAACTGAAGACTGTTGAAAAATTCAAGAAAGGAACCAAAGCCTTTAATAAAATTCTGAGTCTACAAAGATTTCCCCCAAAAAAATATGGCCTTGGATATGACCAAGTACACATGGTTAAAGGATCAAGTCCTATTACTCAGATTGATGTAGAAGATGACATGTGTTGTGATAATACCTCCAAAGGAACAATTATGCAGTAGAAGGATGACAAGAATGCTAAAGAATCTGCTCATCCTCCCATGAATATGTATCAAATCAAAAGATCAGATCAAGGAAGACATCCTGAAGCTACTCATACACCTCAAAGTAATTTTAGAAGAGAGACACCTTCATGGATGAATGAAAGAAGTTACGAGAGTGTCTTTAAAGGTTATTGTTTTTCTTGTAATGAATATGGTCATAAAGCCTTGGATTGTAGGCATCATGGAAGAAAACAATTTGGTGGGTTCAACAGCAGTATAAGATGTTGGAACTGCAATCATGTTGGACATATTGCTGCACATTGTTACACTATGAGATGCTATAGTTGTGGTGGATATGGTCACAAAGCCCATGACTATTGGAACTCAAGAATATAGTCAATAAGAAATGATTCACACAATATGACAACACGAGTAAATAAGAATACATGGAAAAGAAAATCTGAAGTAGCAAACAAAAAATATGAGGAAAATATTGTTCCTGAAACTGATGAAGATAATGATAGGAGTTTGGAGGATGAAACTACTAATAAGGAATATTCTCAAGACAAGAATAAAGAAGCTTCTGGTGCACATAATAATGACGTTGATGAATCTCCAATGGTAGAACAACAAAAAGAATTGAGTGATGATTACATAAGAATATATTTCAATCCTATTTTAAATGGTACACTGAAACTCCTTCCAAAAGAAAAAAAAGAAAAAAAGAAGTGATTTTTGTCTAAGAAAGCTACAAAGACTATGCTTAATGAAGCAAATTATCTAATGGATATTCCATCAATTAGTATTGACATTGGAGGGAAGCTGTAAGCATATCAGTATTCATATTGAACAGAGGTAAGCTCGGGATTAATAGTAGTAAAACTCATTGTGAACCCTATTTTGAAAGAGCTTATTCAGTAAAATACTTCAAGGTCTTTGGAAGTAAGGGTTACATCAAAAGGCGTGATGAGAATTTTAAAAATGTGATGCTATATCTGATGAAGGTATCCTTCTTGGATATTCTTTTACCAAGAAAGCATATAGATGCTACAATCTTAGGCTACATAAGATTGTTGAGAGTACAGATGTGAAGGTGGATGATATAAAAACAAATTGGTATCCTAGTTAGAGATCGACGAGAATCAATGGACAGAACCAAAGGTTGTTTGAATAAAGATGAGCTACATTTGCGTAGTGTTCCAGTAGGAAAGCGATATCCACAGAAGCAGTGTTCTGATGTGCAAAATGAGGTAAATGGAATTCCCTAAAGATAACAAGAAGAGAAACCCTGTCAAGAAAAACTATCCTTCTAGAAACAAACAAGGAGAACAGTCAGTAAAAATTCAAGGGAAGTTCTGGTTAGAAAATAAGAAAGTAATTGGATTAAGTTTTGAAAAAAATCGATCACTACAAAAATTTGTATCAAGAAGACTACTCATATGAAACACAAAAATACCAAGCAACTGAGATAAGAAGTTAGTAAATCAACATGGGATGAAACCTTGTCAGGAAGAGCTACCTTTTCAGATATAAAAGGGGAGAGTAGTTAGAAGCAGAGAGAGAGCATATTGACAGGGGGAGTCATGTGTTTATGAAAGAAAAAGGTTGATTACAAAAGGAGATACTAGTGGATAGAGAATTACTTATACAGACATACCATAGGAAAAACAAACCCTTTGCCATTGATGTCAAAGGGGGAGAGAAACTTCATATAAAGTAAAAATTCATAAAAGGAAAGCATCAACATAGGGGGAGTTTTTGTATATGAAGTTAATGGGTTGACCTCAATGACAAAGGAGGAGATTGTTGGAAATATTGTCGTTGATGTCAACAATCGATGTGATGATCTATTGTTAATGATGAATAACCACAGCTGAGATTGTCATTGATGTCAATAGTCAATGTGATGATCTATTGTTAAATGACAAATGAGATTGTCATTGATGTCAAAAATATATCAATAAGCAGAAGATATGAATTGATCAAAAGAGAAAGCTCAGGAGGAGGAGCGAACAATTGAAGATCAAAGCTCAGAAGGAAAAGCGCATTGCACAGTATATCAAAAGAAGTGAACAATATGAAGAAATTCGTGTCTATTGTTGATCACGATAGGATCAACAATGATTCAATGATCAAAATTTCTGAAGGAAGAACATATTGTAGAGATATCGTCGGGATTAGTGAAAATACTGAACAGTTGATCAGTGCAGAGAAAATGCGAGAAGCCTCAGTAGCCATCTGATCAGAATGAGAAGCTCAGTAGCCGTCCAATCAAGAGTTTGACCATGTTGATCATCTGATACAACACACATCGGTCATTTGAGTGACCATGGGCTTGAGGACCATTGAAAGATCATGACCATTGATCTACTTCAAGAATACCCGTCAGTCGTCGGATCCAGTGGACTCCAAAGTAGCAAAATGATTTGATCCATTGGATAAAGAGGACACGTGGAAAGTGATTGGAATTTCGTTGGCTCACAGATCAGGAAAGTAAAAAATAGTGTTGCATAAACTCGTGAAACACGAAATCACAATATGATCTGGACCATTGGATCATGGAGGGTCGTGGACTGTCAATCCAACGTAAGTGTATATCAGGAAATCGGATATTGGGAAATCAAGAATGGAAGAAGGGAGGTGAGTAGTCCTCCAAACTCGTGAAACGTGAAGACCCGATAAGCTCTGGGTTGTCAGATCACAAAGGAACAAGGATCGTTGATTTGAGAAGGACAAGTGGCATAACACATCAATGAACCATGTCAACAAGGACACATGGCACAGTAAGACACTGACACGTGTCAATTTGATACATCATTTCAGGTTCGTGAAAATCAGGAATATGAATGACACGTGGCAGCTAATAGGCTTGTGACATGTCAACAAGTGACATCAGCAAGCTATGTCACAATGAGAATCCTGAAGTTACGACAGCCATCCATCTCAATGCATGATTAAGTCATAGCCTTCGATCTACAACAGTGGAAGGATAGTGTAAAGATCAAACACTAACCATTGATCTGGTTCAGAGATGTAATGTGAGTCATCCGATCATTTCGGTGATATCATAATCATGATTTTTGAGATGTTGGAGTTCATGAAGACTCGACGGGCAAAACGCTGAAATCCCGACAACTGTCCATATTAGTGGGTGATTGAGTCACGACCGTTGACTCTAATAAAGTGCTCAAAGTGTGTGTTCATTCTAGCACCTGGTCATCACAGTTGGTCGTATGGTTCCAAGATGTAATCGAAAATATCATAATCGAGAGTTTTGAAAGGTTGGACGTAACGAATACCCAAATGTCAAAGTGTTGAAATTCTGACAACTTTCCATCTCAGTGGGTAATATGAATCGTCTGATTGTTTCAACGATTTCATGATCGTGAGTTTTGTAATATTGGAAGTCACGATGACTCGAAGGGAAAAGTACCGAAATCCCGTCAGCCATCCATCTCGTCAGGAGATTGAATCGTGATCGTTTGAATGATAAACGCTCAGGAGCTCGTATTGCCTAAGCGTGAGGTCACCATCGTTGGTCATATGCTATAAGAGTTTTAAAGGGCTGTCGCTATAGTTGCTAAATCCCGTAGTTCTGTGATGCACAGTTATATGAAATGGTTTGTAGGAAGCGCCTCCACGAAATTGGTCTCTATGAAATTAACAGAGATCCGTGAACAAGTATAAAGGATAAAATTGATCCATGCTATGATCAATTTATGAAAGGTATTCACGGTAAAGATAATTAAAATGTGATAAACTCATGACAAACAAAATGAACCGATACACAGTCATGATTAAAAGAGAATTAAATCATGAAAATATGAATAAAGAATAAAAAGGAAAAATGATATTAATTAAAGTTTAGATTATCATTTTAAATGAAAAAGGTACAATGGTTCAAATAAAGGGACACGATGTTTTAAATTTCACACCTGATTGAAGATTATATAAACGAGAAAAAGTGGTGAGAAGAAAGTGTCTCTGTGGTTGAGATTAGAAGATAAAAAACAGAAGCAGAGTCAAAGATGAAGAAATATTTGTTCTAAGGTGTTTGTCAATGTCTAATTGAAGATCAAGAACAAAAGAAGACAAAGCAGCAGTTACGAAATTGAGAACTTGATAAAGAAGGCCATACAAGCAGAGGCTGCAACAGATAAGTAGAAAGTACAACAATGGCTGCATGAGTCAAATTCAATGAAGAGCAAAAGAGATTGAATTGCATTATAAACTAAGGGTGGTTGGGTGGTGCAAGGGTAGGTTGGAGCCTGCAGGGGAGTTGGTGCTTCCTTGTCAGTTGTAGCTAACTAAACAGGGGGTCAAAGCCTCCTACCAGTTGGTGCTGGTGAATAGAGGGAGTTGGTGCTTCCTTGTCAGTTGTGGCTGACTAAACAGGGGGTTGAAGCCTCCTACCAATTGTTGCAGGTGAATGAGGGTGTGGGTACATCCTTCTAGTTGTAGCTGGTAAATGGGGTGTGGAAACATCCTTTCAGTTGCAGCTGAAGAAACTTGGGCAATGTCTCTCCATCAAGTTGTAGCTTGAAAATAGTTTTGTAAAAGAACTTTTTATTAATGAGAAAAGAGTTGGTGGTTTTCCTTGTTGGGTTCCACGATAAAATCTTGTATTGATAAGGGTTTTTTGTTCATCATATATTGCATAATTGAATAATTAATATGTGCGCTTAATATGGATGAAGATAAAAATAAAAAGTAGGCAATACTGATTCACCCCCCCTCCCGCCCTCTTAGTATTGATGGATATTTCATCATGGGCCCTCAACCAAGTGACCAAGGGAGGTGGCAGGGAAAAGTTTGCGTGGTGGAAGGAACAAAAACGAGCATTTCATGATCTGAAGCATCACTTGTGCTTAGCTCCATTTCTCTCCTTACCCGATCTACGATAATCCTTCGATATTGAGACTGATGCATCTGACTATGTTGTAGGCACAGTTCTCACTCAACACGGTCATCCGATGGCATACGATAGTGAGACACCCTTAGATACTGTCCGAAAATACCCCACTTATGACAAGGAAATGTATTCCATTGTACAAGGTTGTCGTCAATGGAAACATTACATTATGGGAAAGGAGACAGTCATCCACACTGATCACAAGCCTCTGTAGTTCATACAGACACAGGGGAAGTTGCAGAATGACCACCATCAGAAGTGGTCCACCTACCTGCAGCAGTTCCATCTCAACATCAAGTATAAGATAGGGAGAAAAAATCCTGTCGATGACTGCCTCAGTCGACCTCTTGTGGCTGCACTCACCTCCGTGCTCCATTCCTGTGGACACGAGGCATCTGAGTGGCCCCAAATTTATTAGCAACATCTAGACTTTGCCACCACTTATCAGCTCTTGGGTACAGGCACGAATGTCACCAATTTTCACATTCAAGATGGATTGTTATGTCATCTTGGCCATCTTTGTATTCTTGCAAGCGAGCGTGAAAACATTACAGTCAGATGGCAGGACATTTTGGCATGGAGAAAACTGTGGCCGTTCTACAGAAACATCTTTATTGGCCAAAAATCTGCCAAAAATCTGACGGGATGTCAACAAGTATAACAGATCCTGGACTGCCTGTGCCATTGCCAAAACCACCATAAATAAGCAAGTTTTATACATGCCTCTTCCTACTCCCAAGAGGCCTTGGGAATCCATATCGATGGATTACAATTATGGCCTTCCATCCACCAAACAAGGCAATGATTGTGTATTTGCAATAGTTGATTGGTTTTCAAATATGGCCATCCTCATAGACTACAATAAGAGATTCACAGTGGAAGATACTTCCAAGCTCTTCTTTGAATGAGTGTGGTCTATTTTGGGATACCACAGACCATCATCTCTGATTAGGACAATAGGTTCCTCAGCACATTTTGGTCGAGTCTCTGGTCACTGTTGGACACCAAGCTCACTAAATCCACTGCTTTCCACTCCCAAACTAACAGCAAAACAAAGGTCATCAATCGAATGATTGTGCACATATTGTGCATGTACAACTCTAAGCATATGCATACCTGGGATGAGAGTCTACCCTATGTTCATCACAACTATAAAAGGGCTCTCCATAGCTCCATCGACCATATCCCATTTCAGGTGGGGTTTGGATTCCAACCCTTGGGTCCCATTGATTTTTCATTACCTCTTGCCATCACACATGCATAATATTCCCATGTTCAGTCCAAGGTCGACAATGCCACCAAATTCATTGAGCAGATTCAACACATCCTCCAACAGGTCCATGAGATTTTGTATAAAGCCAATGCTAAGTACAAGAAACTCTATGATCAACACAGGGTACCGCACCAGTTTCAGGTGGGAGACAAGTTCTGGTTACATTTGCAGAAAGAGCACATTATAGGGCCCCATTGGAAGCTCCGCCCACTTCTCTATGGGTATTACACTATCACCAAGGCTTTGGGTAGCAATTCTTTTGAGCTCAACACTCCACCCTTCCTTAGCTTGCACCCAATGTTCAATGTGGACCTCCTTCGGACATATTTTCCACCCTTATTGGACACCTCAAAGATCACATAACAACTGACACCAATAGAGCTCAACCCTGACTGCATGGAACAAGAATCCACTAATTAGATAGTGGACACACAAGTCAAGGACACTCACCAACAAAGGATCCAACTTTATCAGGTTGTCAAGGTAGGGAAGCTCCTACACCAAGGCAAGTGGTTCACCAGAGGCCAAATTCAACATAAGTTTCCTCACCTGATGGGGGAACTCAATGCAATGGACACCATTGCTTCCTAAGGGGGGAGGATTGATCCAGGTGGATATTGGTGGCCACCCATCTATTCCAACTGGATCCTCTTGACAATTTTTAGTTCAACACGTTCTTTTGTACTTCTTTGTAATTGTGGGTTCTACACTTCTGGGGCTATCTGAAGCCCTACACATCTTCCAGGTGGAGATTGGTGGCTACCCACCTAATCCAATTGGCTTAGTTTGAAATTTTTCATGTCAGTACATATTTCTGTACTTCTAGGGTCATATTGGGGTAAATAGTGTTTTTTTGGCTTGCCACAATCAAAGTTTGATGACATACTGTGTAGTTCTCGAAAAGACCTTTCCAACAGGTTATCACATGCCTACAATGGAGGTCGTATGGAAAAGTTATGACCCTGGAAAGTTGAGGTACCAACTTACCCATTGGGGCCCACATAACCTTTGGAGTTTCACATCCTAGGGTTAGGTTTTTGGATGTCTAGGGTTTTGGCATTCATGCATAATGTTAAAAAGGCCTCTAGCACCTCATTCTTCTCATACGGATGCACGTAGTAGCCACATCTCTTCTCAGAGATAGCTACCACCATTCGAACAAGTTGTTTTAGTTCTGCAATTTTACAGTTTCATCCTATTTCATTTATTCAATAGAAGTTATTATTCACTAAATATATGTTTTTATCTCTGTTTTATTGTATTCAGTTTGCTATTCATTTCATTTTTCTCATAAATCCGGATTAGGTGGTGATATGGGAAGAAACCACATGTTTGAGTTATTGTTTTTGTGGTCATAGCATCCATTTATAAAACCATTTTTCGTTTGGAGGAACCACCATAAAAAATAGAAGAATAGTCACCCAACGTCTGAATGGATAAGAGTGCATTGTGTTAAGAGGCATGCTTGTTGTTGCGTGGAGAAGTCACCCGATGTAAGGATGCAAAACATGTTTTGTCCATCGTTTGGCGTGTGAATCTAGTGAGAATCAGTGAGGGTGTGTTTTTCGAGGTGAACAAGAGTGAAGGTGAGAGTTGCGTGTTGTAGGGAGTTGTCATACAAACTCAAAATATCCCTGTCATAGTGGAAGTCAACGGAGCTATGCAAACAATTCTTTGTCACCCTATGAGAGAAAAAGAAGTTGTTGGAGGGTCGAGTGGCCATCTTGGTAGTTATAGTATAGTTTTGCAGGTCCTAATGTTTTGGGCTCTCACAAAAGAAAACATTAGAGGATATGTAACACTACCTCTACTCAACACCAAGCCTCATTCTACTAGACCTGCAATATACATTCAATATTGATATGAGTGCTTCGAACTATGCTATTGGTGTAGTCCTCACTCAGTATGGACATTTGATGGCCCACCATAGTGAGACACTCTATAAAGTGGTTCATAGGTACCCCATGTATGACAAGGAGATGTACTCTATTGTGCATTCATGTCGACAATGGATGCCTTATATTATAGGAAAGGAAATGACCATCCACACTAATTATAAGCCTCTGCAATTCATGTAGATGTAGGTAAAGTTACAAAATGATTACCATAAGAAGTGATCCACATACCTGCAACAATTCCACTTGAACATCAAGTACAATAAGGGTAGTACAAACTAAGTTGTGGATTTCCTCTGCTAACCTCTAGTTGTGATGCTAACAACAATACTTAACTCTTGTGGGCATGAGACTTTTGAGTGTCGCTAATTATATGAAAATGACCCTAACTGTACTAATACATTTCAGACACTAGGTGAAAATAAAAAAGTTTCAAACTTTCACCTCTAGGACGAACTTCTATGCCATCTAGGCCATATGTGTGTTCCTTCAAGAAAGTGTGAGAAAATAATTTGGGAGGTGCATTATAGTGGGGTCATGTAGGTCACTTTGGTGTGGAGAATGGAGTGGCAGTGTTGCAAAAGTACTKCTACTAGMAAAAACTCTAATAGGACATCAACAAGTATATTATATTATGCACAACCTGCTCCATCATTAAACTTACCATAAAGAAGAAAGGGTTGTACACTCCTTTGTCTACCACAAAAATGCATTGGGAGTTAGTGTCCATGAATTATACACCAGGCCTACCCTCAAAAAAGCATGGTAACAATTATGAATTTGTTTTTGTTGACCAGTTCTCTAAGATGGCCATCTTGGCAACCTACAAGAAACATATCACAATAGAAGCCATTGCCAAGCTCTTCTTCAAGTGAGTTTGGGTTCATGTTGGGATACTGTAGACCATTATTTCATATAAGGACAACATGTTCTTGTGTACTTTTTGGTCCATCCTATGGTCAATGATGGACACCGAGCTGACCAAATCAATTTCCTTCCACCCCCAAATGGATGGAAATACAAAGGTAGTTAATGTTATGATTATACATATCCTATGATTGTACAAATGTAAGAATCGGTGTGGATGGGATGGGAACCTTCCCAACATACATATAATGTATTCCTTTACAACTCTATTATCCATAATCCTTTTCAGTTTGTTCCAACCATTGGCCCCAATTAATGTATCTCTACCCATTGCATCTACATAGGAAGAGTCCTCCCATGCTTAGGATGAAGTAGATAGAGAAACCAACTTTTTTTGAATGGATCCAACACATCTAACAAACAAATCATGATTGCTAAGTATAAGAAACAACATGATCAACATCAAGATCCACACTAGTTTTAGGTTGCTAATAAGGTATGGTTGTGCATGCAAAAAAATATTGACTCACAAGTCCCCATAGGAATATTAGACCACTCCAATATTGAACTTACACCATCACCAAAACTTTGGCTTAGAATTATTTTGAATTGAGTATTCCACCTTCTTGGCTTACACCCTATATTTAATGTGGTGTTGTTTTTCCTTGTATTGGACACCTCAAATATGGTCGAGCACTTGGACCCTACAAAACTGAACCCTAACTACACTTTTGATTAATTGGGTTGGTTTTCATTGATGTCAACCCTTGAAGAAAGTCCGATAGCACAAAGGTTTGGGTAATGGGCCCAAGTTTGTTTGATGTATAATGGTATGAGTTTTGATATATTTGCAGGTAAGACTATTCTAGATGGATAGTACATGTCGTGCCATTTTTGGTGGTATGTGGAATGTTACATAAATCCTCACGGTTAGAGAGTTATGGCCATGTGAAGTTGGAGAACCCTCATGAGTCATCAAGAAGCCCCAAAAGGTCAAAGTAGTCACAGTGCTTGCAAAGAAGAGATTATTTAAATAATAAAGTGAAGTGACAAAGTAAAAAATAATTATTTAAATAATAAAGTGAAGTAAGTCAAAGAGGATTATTTAAATAATAAAGTGAAGTGACAAAGTCAAGGA
>JZKD02S1673485.1:127023-144202 GCA_000966675.3 Picea glauca | reverse complement strand
ATTAACGAAGAAGAGAAATCTGTGATTCATTAACTGAAACCAAGTAATTGTTGTACTTTTAAATAATGAAAGAGATCAGATATGGATAACACATTAATCAAATCATATCATCCTGTAATAGATTACGATAGCTAAAGTAGTCTATAATCAATTGCAAACTGACATGCATAAACTTGAAACAAAAGATTGATATTATGAAAGAAAAAGCTGTAACAAAACATCAACTTTCGTCTCAGTCTGTATCAGAAATCCATAGCCTGGTTCTCCCACAAGTGAGGATGCTCCTTATTACAAAAAATAATAAGTATTTAAAGACCTTCCATAGGGTAAAACATCCCTGTGGAAGTTATCAAAACTGTTTACATAAATCTGGGAAAATACCCCAAGTTTGACTAAACTAACAACCTAAAATCAAAACTATATCACACAAATATCTCCTAGACTGCCACAACATGTCCAATGCAATTTGTATGTACCTGATAAGGTAAAAAATGGACAAGTTAGGAGGATATTTTGTTAATGAAAATGATAAAAATCTAATTCTATAGACTAGCTACAGAATCTTGCGATTCTGTAGCTGGTCTAAATCAGACACAGAATCAACATTAAAATCAATTCAAATCTTCAAAGAATTAAATTCTGCTATTAACAAGTATCTAATAGCTATTTGAAAGAAAAACGAATCATTCAAATTGAAAATGTTCTACTAATTTGAAATAAAACAAGACTAAAATCAATCAGATGACTACAGAGATGCATGTACTCTGTTTCGTTTGTTGTCAAAAAATCGGGTAAACTGAATCATATTGGATAACCCAACAACAATGAAATCAGTTTATGGACCAATTGAAATCAAAACAAAAGGTTGCTTCAACTATCCACAAGATCACTTCAAATCCAAACCGAATTAATAGGATCATTTTCTCAAGTTGATCACACTACATTAAACATAACAAACGATCCGTGCTATTAGCGAATCAAATCAAAACTGGTATGTAAATTATCACAAATGAAATCATAATGGGATCAATCAGTTGATAACGGGGTCTATAGGACTTGTTCAATCATTTGTTATTGCTAATTGGGGCAAACAAAATCGATTGACATTGAACGAAATCGTTGATTTCAAAATGAACTATAACCGAATTTTCTCATACGAGTTTGACAGAGATAACATATGTCAATCTGAGTTAACAAACTTGTTTTGAAAATTAAAATCAACAGAGGGGCATCAAGTCTATTTTCGATACGAATCCAACTCATAAAAACAAGCTTGCTAACTCAAGATATGGAGCAATCCAATCAAAATAAGAGCAAATCAAACAGTTGGAGTTTAACATAGTTGTTATGAATCAACACAGTTCGATTATTTCGGTGAAGAGATCTTTTGCACAGTTCAAATGAGAATATCGTTTCCATACAAAACGGAGTCATGCTTTCCAAATCGGAGTTGAACAAAGTTGTGTTCCTGATTTATAAGATTACATCACATAACATATTAAAAGATCATACAATCAAACTCACGAAATCGTTCCAAAATCATACCATAAAATCAGAGCCGATATAATCCAAATCCAAACGAAAATGTTGACAAAACAGAGTCATTTTTCCAATTTGATAGACTGCATCGTAATTATCAAGCCGATTCAATCTTATGAAATCGTTTCAACAATCAAATCACAAAAACTAAATTAGAGCTATTGATATCCAACCACAACAAAATCATACCAAATCAAAACATAGTCGTGCTCTAATTTCAGCATAAAAACCTCATGTTAAGATTAGATACAAACTGAATCCAATCGAAAGAAAACACCATTGATTTCGTTAATTCAAACCAACAGACAAACGAATCAAACTCAATGAAAACCAATCAATTGCTAAACTGGGCACGACCAAATCATGTAACCAAATCATCACTTCATTTATTTTTAGCAAAACGAAAACAATGTACAGGATCCACAAAACTATGACAGAGTCATTTCGAATAATGAACAGAGCTATTTGAAAACCAAACTCAAATCATTATATTAATCCTAGCAATTTACAAAATGAAAATGATATTGAAATTCATACCTGGATGATGAGAAGACAACTTGGTCATGACATTTTGGAATTCACGAAGGCTGTAGCCGATTTGACATTCCTAAATACGATGGAACCAATGGTTTTCTGCTTCTTATCATTTGCTTGAAGCTTGTCCCTTTGGCTTGTCAACACTGCAACTTGGTTTTCCAATGATTTGATTTTCGACTGTAATAAGGGAACGTCGGTATAGTAGTGTTCCACCCACACATTACATTGGTCGCATGACGACTGCCCGAGCTTCGAAATTGTAGGTGAGGGTTTGATGAAATCATCGAGGGTTTCACTAGGAAGATTGATCCCTGGGTAACTAGGATTGTTCTTTAAGCACGGAGGCAAATTAGAAACGAAGTCATAGGGTGGCTCGGAGCACAGACCTTGGGAGTAAGGGTACTCACTAGCTAGGAAGCATTCGATGTCAGAGTCTGAGTCTTCACTAAGGACTATGGGCTTCTGATCAACACTAGGTTTAGGTTTATTCCGAGCCAGTCTCGATATAATTCGAGCATTCTTTTTACCTTTGCCATCAATAGTAGGGTTACCTTTAACCTTTTTACTCACAGGCTTTTTTATAGACTCAACCTTGTCTGCTAAGATGTCGGGTAGGTCGATATCAGGGTCAACCGAGGGTTTGGGAGAAGGAAATAGGACATGGAAAGGCATGGGTGGCCCAACCTTAGTTTCATTAACCACAGGCTTGTCAATTTGGACAGGCTCTGTATCAGCAAAACCATTTCGAGAGATAAAAGCTTGCCAACTATCACCATGGAGGTTTAAGTGGTGAACGACGATGAGTCTGATTAGGCCGTGGTGGAACAAGCTACTATCAGCCTTCTCTCTTTTAAACCTTTTAGCCATTTTGTATAGGCTACGCTGGAAATAAAATGGCATATTCAGTGGATAACCCATAAAATTCATTAACAGTCGAAGGTGATAAAGAAAAACGAGTCCATACCGACCATCACAGGTCATGAATTGTTTAACCACCATCAAAATATCATTCCACCTTGGTTTAAGCATGGAAATGGGCATACCTCTGTCACAGGATGTGACCTTCCGCGAGAGGAACAATAATGGCCATGGCACCTCCTCAACTTTAGAGTTTTTAAACCATCGATGGCCCATGGCTGCTAACCTCATGGTAGAGCTAATAAAATCTTCACTGATTTCAAGCTGAATGTCACCTACCTTGGCTCTACAGCCATCAAAATTCAGGGCGAACTACTGTGCAAAAAATAGATTAAAACCCTCAAACCTCTATACAAAAGTGAGCCAACCATTATCTTGCAAATCTTTCCAGGCGTTATCAAACAGTAGCAGGGCTTGACTACCGTTCGGCTCAATTCGCACCACTGGTGCCATAGAGCCGAGAAAACGGTAAGTGATGTGAACGAGCCAGGGTTTAAATGCGGCATACACAAGAGTAGAATGCTCGAGGGCTTACCCGAAACTAGCAAGGATGTAAAATAGGGATAAGGGAAGGCATTAATGACATCGTGCGAAGGTGGTGGAGCTATTTCTGCCATGCAAAATAGTCATTACCATGGTACAACCGCCGACGCTTTCAACTATTCAATTCACAATGCATATGTGTTACAACTATTCCATTTCAAACAATCAATCAAAACTTTTGGTAAGTGGATAAACCAATGCGCGCAATCAAAAGTTATGCCATAGTTTTAAAACAAACAAACAAATCGAAACCAATACCAATGTTTTGACTATGTGACATGCGGTATATAGAACGATTCATGCCAAGAGTTTAACCAATGTGTCAATGCGTTTTTATATAATCAATATGCCAAGTGAATTGATCAAATAATATGTAAATCCAATTGCCAATGTATCACAAACTTAGTGACTCATGAAACAAAATCAAAGAATCTCAAATGAGTACAGATCAAAAGGTCTTGCCAACTGTATAATGATAAGTAAAATGTAAACGTAATGAGTATATCGACAAGAATGATAATGAAAATTCAATAAAGATTTTAATGTGACTTCGAAAGACCAAGTTTTCACACTTACAGTCGTGAAAACAAAAACGAAGGTAAGTGTGCAAATAGCACAAAGAATTTATTTTGAGAATTGAGACGAAAAATTAAGGTTTGCGAAACACTGGTGTAGGAAGCTTATAAGACAGTGGAAAAATGTGAATTGGCTGCCAACAATGGCAACACACTGGTAGAAGTAGTTATCTCTGCCAAAAGAACAAGTTCAGATTAGGACAGCAAAGATAATTCCAACTCAAAAACAACAACCAGAAAATCATATAAACATCATCATTAACCTACTATTCCAGCAGTGTTTTAAAAGATGAAAACATATAACAGTCTTAAGATCAGCGAGTCATGATATTAAAGATAAAATCTCCAATACTGTTGACAGAGCCACTGCTGCCAGCAGGCGTCCATAGCCTCGACAGGGTTTCCATTTAACCCACTCTGACATCTGTATCCTGCCAAGAATTTCTAGATCAGAATAAAGGACATTTTATGGTTAAGAGGTTTCTTATTTGCAAATTTTCATATACCCGACATTGCTTTGCTGCCAGCGAGCCTATTCAGTACCCCGACAAAGTTGTCTTGGCGCCATGCATGCATTTACCCACTGCCAGCAGACCTGTTGAGCATCCTGGCAGGTTTAAAAGCACTTCCCACAGCTCTTTTATGTTTTAATTTTTTAAAGATATATGATCGAGCGGGGTGACGCTGGAAATTATGATATTTTAACACATTTTTTCAGACCTCATCAGAATTTTTTAGAACTGTCCTTTATTAAGATACGGAGATGTTTCATTTACAAAAGAAACTTTCTAAGGCAGAGAGACATCTTCTAAGTCATTCCCTTAAGGAAAAGGGACAGTGTAAAAATATAATAGATGATCATGACAAGATTTACTCAGAGATCGAAATCAGTCAACTTCTTTCAAACAACAGACTTCTACCAATCACAAATATAACATTCAAAAATACACCATTGATGTTTATACACTTTTCTTAGCAGTTATTTCAGCGAAGGAATTTTCTGTTTTCTTTGTTTGAATAGCTTAGTATACAGGTATGTGTATTTCGAAAAACACAAACTGATAAACTGAAAGGAAAAGATCAAAACGAAAACGAAAAAGCAAAACAAGCAAAATATGTACATAATATACAAGGGTTGTTGTCAAGCAAAGTATCTTTTCAGGGCTTGGCCATTCACCGAATAGGCGTCAATATGCTCTTCTAGATTTTGCAATAAAAAAGAACTGGGACCCAATTTTTCAGCAATTAAAAACGATCCAAGCCATAAGTTTTGAAATTTCGTGTGCCCTCCCTTTCCCTCATGTGGTTTGTCCCATTTCAGGACGAGGTCACCTACTTCAAAATTCCTATCAGAAGTAGAATTAGAATCGAACCATCTTTTAACCAATAGTTGATGTTGATCTAACTTACGTTTGGCTTGGGCTCTTACCTCTTCTAGCTTCATCAAAGCATTAATTCGGTTTTCCAAAGGGGGACAATCTTCTTCTTGGATTTTCTGTGACAACTGTAGTCAAGGGAGAAGGATGTGAGGTGGCAGAATTGCTTCTTTGCCATAAATGAGAAAAAGGGGGAGTTAACTACAACATCTTTTGGTGTTACCCTATCAGCCCACAGTGCGTTTAACAGTGCATTGTGCCAATTTTTTTGATTTTCAGCCACCGTTCTCTTGATAATTTTAATCAGGTTCTTATTTGTTGATTCTACCAATCCATTGCCCTGAGGGTAATAGCTAGCAGAATACTTCAATTTAATTCCTTTTTCCAAAGCGAACTCCCTCATCTCAAGAGAGGAAAAGTAAGAAGCGTTGTCGAATACCAAACAGTCAGGGATACCGAAATGAGTGATAATATTCGAATTTAGAAAGGCAATTACCTGACTGGTGTTGACAGTTCTTAACGTGGTAGCTTCAGACCACCGGGTAAAGTAATCTGTGGCTGTCAAAATAAACTTGTGTTGTTTTGAGGATGGGGGGTTGATTGGACCTATGATGTCAAGGCCCCACTGCTGAAAAGGAGAATCTACTGAAACGGGCTGCAAAGGAAAGGCTGGTTTTTATAACCGCCCTGATGCTTTCTGACAAATAATACACTTACGACGCAAGGCATGGGCGTCTCTAAAAAGCATGGGCCAGTAATAACTGTCTCTTAAAACCTTATGGGTAGTGGTGTCACCACCAAAATGACCACCAGCTTCTCCTGCATGAAACTCTAGCAAGACTTTTTCTGCTTCGTCTTTTTCAAGACAGCGCATCAGTACGCCGTCAAAACTTTGACGAAACAGGATACCATTAACCATATGAAAGGAGGCAGACTTTAATCTCAATGATCTTCTTTTAGTGGGATCTAGGTGATAGGGGATGAACCATGTTCAAGACATAATCTTATATCGTCATACCAAGGACTGACAGGGTTTTGTGTGCAACAGATTAGATTTTGATCGTGCTGTCCTAGGTTTGACGTATCGCTTTCTTCTTGTTGTCCCGCTCCTGAATCAACGACTAACTTGCATAACCCTTTGCCTCTCACTATCTGAGCTAGGGTGATTTCTAAGTCGTACTCCTGCAAGGAGGTGACCCAGTTAGCCCTCTTTTCACCTAGTTCCTTCTACACTAACAGGTTCCTGACGGCTGCGTAGGGGACAATGACTTTCGTCCTAGACTTCAAAAGATAGGACCGAAAGTGCTTAACTGCTTTGAAAACAGCGTAAGCTTGCTGATATACCACTGGGTAATTAAGTTCAGTGCCTTTGAAAGTGGATCTCATAAAGGAAATGGGTACTTCATTGTTCTCGGCACTCTTTTGAGTTAGGACGTTGGCATAGGAACGGTCAGAAGCAAAAGTGTAGAGTGTAAAGTCTTGAGAAAAATCAGGGCTCATGAGAGACGGAGCATCTATTATGGCCTTCTTTATTGCATTAAAATATTGACTTTCTAAGGGTCTCCAGTGATACTAGGTGTCTTTCTTAATTAGGTTATGTATAGGCCTGACCATTTCGGAGAAACTGGGGACAAATCTTCTCACAAAGTTAATCTGGTCTAAGAAAGACTGCATAGATTTTTTGGATGTAGGAGGAGGAAGTTTTGCGATGAATTGAGTCCTTTTGGGGTCAATAATCATCCCTTCGCTTGACACAATAAATCCCAAGAGTTTACCCTGTTCTACTGCAAAGATGGATTTTTTAGGATTCAAGGAGATGCCGTATTTACGACATTGTTGTAGAACGGCTCGTAAGTGAGCTAGATGATCATTTTTGTTTTTAGAAAATAAATTCACATCATCTAAGTAAACTACGATGGACTGATTGATTAGGCCTCGGAAAACGATGTCCATCACTCTCTGGAAAGTGGCACCAGCATTAATCAACCCAAAGGGCATTTTTCGATAAGCATAAGTACCCCACGGGGTGCGGAAGGTAGTTTTAAGTTGGTCTGGTGGAGACATCAAGACCTGTTTATATCCCAAGAAACCATCTAGTAGGGATAGCCTCTCAAAACCAGATACCTGTTGAAGGATCTGTTCCATGGGTGGGACAGGATAGTTGTCTTTATCAGATGCTCTATTAAGGTTTTGGAAATCGACACATAGTCGAATTTCCCCACTTTTCTTTCGGACTGGGACAAGGTTAGAAACCGATTGAGTGTGCCTAACATGAAAGATTATCTTAGCATTTAGGAGCTTATTCAATTCTTTTTGAACGGTCGGTTCGAGCTTAGGGTGCATTTTTCTCAACTTTTGTTGAAAGGGTAAGGTTTGGGGCTTCATAGGAATAACATGCTGTATGATGTTAGGGTCGAAAGTTTTAAGGTCATCATACGTCCATGCAAAGACATCTTTAAATTCTTTGAACAATTTAATAAATGCAATTTTTTCTTGTTCAGAACATGCTACCCCTATATTAATTCACTGCGGATTGTCCTTAATTCCTAAGTTTACTTTTTCATATGATAATGAGGAACTATTGGTTTTACAGTTGACCGTCTTTCTAAATTTATCTTGAATATCATAAAACTTCTCTAATATAATTACAGATTTAGGGATCAAATTTACCATATCTGATGAAGATTCATGAGTTCTCGGATCTGGTATTACCGTGAAATCACGCAATTTGTTGTTGTGCGTGTGTTCGTCTATCACCACACCTTGAAAACTTTCTTCCATGTGCAAAAAGTTAATGATCTGCTGATCATCGTCAAAGACTCTCCAGTTCGTGATGTTGTTGGGAACGGATGGCTGGAACAACAATTCGACGGAGAATGCATTTGGTGACAAGCCTTCTGCAGGAAAGAGTTTAGAAGCTACGTTAGCTAATAGATTAGCTTCAGAGTTATTCAATCTAGGAATAGAATTTATATTGAAAGCAACAAATTTATTCATTAAATTCCATACCTCAGATTGGTAGCTTTTAAGATGCGGAGACAGACAGTGGATAGAATCTCTTACCTGTCTAACCACTATTTCGGAGTCGCCAAAGACGGTCAAATTTTGAATGTTCATATCCAAATCTTTTCTGAGACCTTGCAGTAAAGCCTCATATTCTGCAGTATTATTAGTACATTAAAATTCCAACCTACATGCAATCAATGTTTTGTTACCTACCGGATCGATAATAATGCAGCCTGCACCAGCTCCTTCTTTGGACTTAGACCCGTCGAAATAAAGAGACCAAATTTGATTCCCGTCGGGTACATGAGACCGTTGCATAGAAGTTGTTGGATGCACATATGCTACAATCTCGGACTGCTGTTCAGGATTGGTGATAGCTGAAGCCTCGGCCATGAAATTGCCGAAGAAGGTGTCCATCCCTTGTACCTCGGGTGAATCGACAGAAGGTGTAAATGGCGTTCAAATCTGTGACCGTGAACTTAAGGTAGCGTTCACGATTCACCTTTATCTTGTTGGGCTTCCCATTCTCTGGAAGCCATAGGTGAGACCAATTTGTCGTGAAATAACCGTGTAGCTGCTCCGACTAGTCCCTTCTTAAAAACATACCATACACTTCTGGAATATCCACAACAATTATATCGATGACTTGATGAACCTTGGGCTTAGACGATAATCTAATAAGCACATTCTTTAGTTCGCCTATAACTTTAACGTTTGTCCGATCAAGTTGTATGATTTTTAAAGTAGATGGTTCGACTTCAGCATTAATCTTCTGGCATACAGACCATGGAATCACATTGGACGACGCTCCTGAGTCTACCATACAATTGTGCACGTTTCTATTAAAGATTTCGAAAGTTAACAAAAAAGGAGGTATATTTTTGCGAGTACTAAGAGTGGTATCTTGTGGCTTTTTACTTGCGGTTTCTAAAGCTACTTTATCTACATTATTTACCTTATTTACATTATTTACAGGAAGGCTTCCTTTATCTTGAGGATCATGATTGTTTTTAGTGGAAGTCTTTTAAGGAACTCTATTCTGCACAACCTTCTTACCACTTGAATTACCATTTTTTCCATTCTCTGAGATATTCTGTAACATTTTTTGTAGCAAAAATGGAAATTTCAATAACTCATAGACAAAAATGTTAGCTCTCAACTTTTTAAGATCCTCAACTAAATCATAATCTAAGTTGGGGTTCACATTACTCTGTTTAGTCTTAGCTGATTTAGATTGCTTTGGAGGCGAAGTTGTAGTATTTTCGGAAGAAGGTTTGTTGGCTGTCTTACTCCTGGTATTATAGGGATGCACTGTCTCAAAGTTAGCTTGAAATATGCTATCCGAGAAATGTCCAAAAATGTTTGGAGAAGACTCCTCTTCTTGAACTGTCTCTTGTTCAACTACCTCCTCAGGAATCTCAGGAGGCATCAAGTTATCTTGAGCTTCTAGAATTTGGTGGTTGGATTAGGTTGATTGGTGGGAAAAGGCTTCCGGAATGGGGGTTTGTAATGCCCTTTGCTCGAAGAAGCTTCTTGAGTTGTTCTTTTTAAGTCTATAACTTGATTTGACAGTTTTTGAACAACTTTAGTTAAGTTTTCTAAATCAGAGCTTTCAAGTTGTGTTTTACTTTGAGTAGGTCTGGGGAGGATTTCGATCTTCTTTTTGGAAGAAGAGCTAGTCTCTGTTTCGTTGCTAGTAGAATCTTTAAAGCTAAGTATGTCCTTCTCAATCTGGCTGGCCTCCTCAAAGGCTTCTAACAACGTGGCTTTCTTAGATCATTTAACCCAAATAGCTATACTTTGATGCAAATCTTTAGTGTAGTATGCTATTATAAGATTCTCGGAAGGCATGGAATCAACAGGGATTCAGTTTTTAAGTGTTAAGAATCTTTGATTGAGGTATTTAACTTTTTATTTTGGGTTCATTCTTAAGCTAGAAAGGTCCATGACTAGGACTTCCGGAGGCTTACCATCTCCGAACTTTTCCAAAAAGCATGACTCAAATTTTTCCCAAGACATGATGGTATGGGGTTGCTGGGAAAAGTACCATGTGGATGCATTGCCATCAAAATTATAGGGGAACAACCTACAGACAATGTCTTCATGTTCGACATTGCAGAGTCTTATGGCTAACATAAACTTTTTAATGTGATCTTCAACGATCTATTTTGAGTCGGGGTCAAACTTGGGAAGCCATTTCTCCAGGTGTTTAGGTAAAGGATGCTGAGCTCCAGGTATAGCTATGGCATCCTGATCAAGCCAAGGTCTAGCAGGGTTGTTCTGATTTTTCATTGGTGTAGTGGGTGTGGAAGGCTGTGAAGGGGAACTTCCTTTGTCAGAGGAATCTCCTCCAGAAGAGGAAGGAGATGATAGAGGTGGTGAAGGAGGTATTCCAGATCCTCCTGCAGCAAGATTTGGGATTGGATCTGTGGGGTTCACAGTCAGGTTAGTGTCTCCTAATTTTTCTCTGATATCAGAGAAATCCAAAGGTTGATCCCACAGATGGTTTGGTTGCCTCAAACGAGCTAAGGCACTATGTTTTTTTATAAGAGATTGGCAGACAATCTCTTGCATGTCACCACCTGTAGGATTAGGGGTTGTTGGCTCAACTATGATCTGTGGATCATCGATTGATGTGGTTGCTGTTTGAAGGGGAATATGATCGTTTGAATGGCTTCTAGTCACTATAGGTGAGTGATTAGGTGGTGGAGGAGTCTTACGACCACCTCGTGCCATTAATTAATTTCAGGCCCTCCTTCTAGCGCCATTTGTTGACTGGCGAAATTGATCGTCCGTCAACTGAGAGAGTGGACCCGGTCTGGGGTTGTCTAATAACCCAAGCCGTTTGGGATAACCCACCCTGACGGGTTTAGCGGCTCCATTAGCCGATCTAAGTCCTAAGAAAACAAAAAAAGAAAACTACTCTAAAATAACTAATCTAACTAAAAATAACTATTAAAACAAACTAAACAAATCTAACTATTCTATATATACAATCTACTATCTAATACTATGCTAACTCTAAGAAATTAAATATCTAACTACTAACAAAAATAAATCTTATTCACAAAATGTACAATATTTACAATTTACAGATTTGAATAAAAACCTGAAAAACTCATTTGTGTTATGTCCTAAGACAACGAGAGATATTGTTTTTTTTTTATTTTATAATTTTGTGAAAAGAAACAAAACAAAAACTAACTAAACTAAACAACTAAAATACTAATTTTAACTACAAATCTAAACTACACATATATCTAACTAAACTACTTAAATTATACTAACAAATAAACTATTAAATAATCAACAAACTGACTTGAAGTTACGCTCCAGGTTTGTCTTGTGTGTAATGATTGTCTCAGCTGATCGGAGGGAGAAAACCTGCACCGAATTATCCCCGAGCTTCTCGTAAACTAGAAGCTGTAGCGCTCTTTTAAATATAATTACAGGACAAACAAGACATAAAAACTACAACAATCTTATGATTTATAAATCTTCACAGTTAGATAAACCTATATGCAAAGATCTATACGAAATGATTCAATTAACGAAGAAGAGAAATCTGTGATTCATTAACTGAAACCAAGTAATTGTTGTACTTTGAAATAATGAAAGAGATCAGATATGGATAACATATTAATCAAATCATATCATCCTGCAATAGATTACGATAGCTAAAGTAGTCTATAATCAACTGCAAACTGACATGCATAAACTTGAAACAAAAGATTGATATTATGAAAGCGAAAGCTGTAACAAAACATCAACTTTCATCTCAGTCTGTATCAGAAATCCATAGCCTGGTTCTCCCACAAGTGAGGATGTTCCTTATTACAAAAAATAATAAGTATTTAAAGACCTTCCACAGGGTAAAACATCCCTGTGGAAGTTATCAAAACTGTTTACATAAATCTGGGAAAATACCCCAAGTTTGACTAAACTAACAACCTAAAATCAAAACTATATCACACAAATATCTCCTAGACTGCCACAACATGTCCAATGCAATTCATATGTACCTGATAAGGTAAAAAATGGATAAGTTAGGAGGATATTTTGTTAATGAAAATGATAAAAATCTAATTCTATACACTAGCTATAGAATCTTGCGATTTTGTAGCTGGTCTAAATCAGACACAGAATCAACATTAAAATCAATTCAAATCTTCAAAGAATTAAATTCTACTATTAACAAGTATCTAATAGCTATTTGAAAGACAAATGAATCATTCAAATTGAAAATGTTCTACTAATTTGAAATCAAACAAGACTAAAATCAATCAGATGACTACAGACATGCATGTACTATGTTTTGTTTGTTGTCACAAAATCGGGTAAACAGAATCATATTGGATAACCCAACAGTAATGAAATCGATTTATGGACCAATTGAAATCAAAACAAAAGGTTTCTTCAGCTATCCACAAGATCACTTCAAATCCAAACCGAATTAATAGGATCATTTTCTCAAGTTGATCACACTACATTAAACATAACAAACAATGCATGCTATTGGCAAATCAAATCAAAACTGGTATGTAAATTATCACAAACGAAATCATAATGGGCTCAATCAGTTGATAACAGGGTCTGTAGGACTTGTTCAATCATTTGTTATTCCTAATTGGGGCAAACAAAATCGATTGACATTGAACGAAATCATTGATTTCAAAATGAACTATAATCGAATTTTCTCATACGAGTTCGATAGAGATAACATATGTCAATCTGAGTTAACAAACTTGTTTTGAAAATTAAAATCAACAGAGCGGCATCAAGTCTATTTGCGATACGAATCGAACTCATAAAAACAATCTTGCTAACTCAAGATATGGAGCAATCCAATCAAAATAAGAGCGAATCGAACAGTTGGAGTTTAACATAGTTGTTATGAATCAACACAGTTCGATTATTTCGGCAAAGAGATCTTTTGCACAGTTCAAATGAGAATATCGTTTCCATACAAAACAAATTCATTCTTTCCAAATCGGAGTCGAACAAAGTTGTGTTCCTGATTTAGAAGATTACATCACATGACATATTAAAAGATCATACAATCAAACTCACGAAATCATTCCAAAATCACACCATAAAATCAGAGCCGATATAATCCAAATCCAAACGAAAATGTTGACAAAACAGAGTCATTTTTCCAATTTGATAGATTGCATCGTAATTATCAAGCCAATTCAATCTTATGAAATCGTTTCAACAATCAAATCACAAAAACTAAATTAGAGCCGTTGATATCCAACCACAATGAAATCATACCAAATCAAAACATAGTCATGCTCTAATTTCAGCATAAAAACCTTCTGTTAAGATTAGATACAAACTAAATCCAATCGAAGGCAAACACCATTGATTTCGTTAATTCAAACCAACAGACAAATGAATCAAACTCAGTGAAAACCAATCAATTGCTAAACTGGGCACGACCAAATCGTGTAACCAAATCATCACTTCATTTAATTTTAGCAAAACGAAAACAGTGTACAGGATCCACAAAACTATGACAGAGTCATTTCAAATGATGAACAGAGCTATTTGAAAACCAAACTCAAATCATTATATTAATCCTAGCAATTTACAAAATGAAAATGATATCGAAATTCATACCTGGATGATGAGCAGACAACTTGGTCATGACATTTTGGAATTCACGAAGGCTGTAACCGATTCAACATTCCTAAATACGATGGAACCAATGGTTTTCTGCTTCTTATCATTTTCTTGAAGCTTGTCCCTTTGGCTTGTCAACACTGCAACTTGGTTTTCCAATGATTTGATTTTTGACTGTAATAAGGGAACGTCGGTATAGTAGCGTTCCAACCACACATTACATTGGTCGCATGACAACTGCCTGAGCTTCGAAATTGCAGGTGAGGGTTTGATGAAATCACCGAGGGTTTCACTAGGAAGATTGATCCCTGGGTAACTAGGATTGTTCTTTAAGCACGGAGGCAAATTAGAAACGAAGTCATAGGGTGGCTCAGAGCACAGACCTTGGGAGTAAGGGTACTCACTAGCTAGGAAGCGTTCAATGTCAGAGTCTGAGTCTTCACTGAGGACTATGGGCTTCTGATCAACACTAGGTTTAGGTTTATTCCGAGCCAGTCTCGATATAAGTCGAGCATTCTTTTTACCTTTGCCATCAACAATAGGGTTACCTTTAACCTTTTTACTCACAGGCTTTTTTATAGACTCAACCTTGTTTTCTAAGACATTGGGTAGGTCGATATCAGGGTCGACCAAGGGTTTGGGAGAAGGAAATAGGACATGGAAAGACACGGGTGGCCCGAACTTAGTTTCATTAACCATAGGCTTGTCAATTTGGATAGGCTCAGTATCAGCAAAACCATTTCGAGAGATGAAAGCTTGCCAACTATCACCGTGGAGGTTTAAGTGGTGAACGACGATGAGTCTGATTAGGCCGTGGTGGAACAAGCTACTATCGACCTTCTCTCGTTTAAACATTTTAGCCATTTTTTATAGGATACGTTGGAAATAAAATGGCATATTCAGTGGATAACCCATAAAATTCATTAACAGTCGAAGGTGATAAAGAAAACCGAGTCCATACCGACCCTCACAGGTCACGAATTGTTTAACCACCATCAAAAGATCATGCCACCTTGGTTTAAGTGTGGAAATGGGCATACCTCTATCACAGGATGTGACCTTCCGCGAGAGGAACAATAACGACCATGGCACCTCCTCAAATTTAGAGTTTTTAAACCATCGTTGGCCCGTTGCTGCTAACCCCGTGGCAGAGATAATAAACTCTTCACTGATTTCAAGCTGAATGTCACCTACCTTGGCTCTGCAGCCATCAAAATTCAGGGTGAACTACTGTGCAACAAATAGATTAAAACCCTCAAACCTCTGTACAAAAGTGAGCCAACCATTATCTTGCAAATCTTTCTGGGCGTTATCGAACAGTAGCATGGCTTGACTACCGTTCGGCTCAATTTGCACCACTGGTGACATAGAGCCGAGTAGACGGTAAGTGATGTGAATGAGCCAGGGTTTAAACGCGGCATACACAAGAGCAGAATGCTTGAGGGCTTGCCCAAAACTAGCAAGGATGTAAAACAGGGATAAGGGAAGGCATTAATGACATCGTGCGAAGGTGGTGGAGCTATTTCTGCCATGCAGAATAGTCATTACCATGGTACAACCGTCGATGCTTTCAACTATTCAATTCACAACGCATATGTGTTACAACTATGCCATTTCAAACAATCAATCGAAACTTTTGGTAAGTGGATAAACCAATGCGCGCAATCAAAAGTTATGCCATAGTTTTAAAACAAACAAACAAATCAAAACCAATACCAATGTTTTGACTATGTGACATGCGGTATATAGAATGATTCATGCCAAGAGTTTAACCAATGTGTCAATGCATTTTTATATAATCAATATGCCAAGTGAATTGATCAAATAATATGTAAATCCAATTGCCAATGTATCACAAACTTAGTGACTCATAAAACAAAATCAAAGAATGTCAAATGAGTACAGATCAAAAGGTCTTGCCAACTGTATAATGATAAGTAAAACGTAAACGCAATGAGTATATTGACAAGAATGATAACGACAATTCAATAATGATTTTAATGCAACTTCGAAAGACCAAGTTTTCACGCTTACAGTCATGAAAACAAAAACGAATGTAAGTGTGCATATAGCACAAAGAATTTATTTTGAGAATTGAGACGAAAAATTAAGGTTTACGAAACACTAGTGTAGGCATCTTATAAGACAGTGGAAAAATGTGAATTGGTTGCCAACAAGTTCCAAAGGGTGTAGTACCAGAGGGCATAGTTCTAGAGGTCATAGTTCTAGAGGGCGTAGTTCCACAGGTCATAGTTCCACAGGTCACAATTCCATAGGTCATAGTTCCAGAGAGCATAGTTCCAGAGGTCATAGTTCCAGAGGTCGTAGTTCCAGAGGTCATAGTTCCAAAGGGCATAGTTCCATAGGTCATAGTTTCACAGGTCACAATTCCATAGGTCATAGTTCTAAAGGGCCTAGTTCTAGATGGCGTAGTGCCACAGGTCATATTTCAAGAGGGTGTAGTTTCAGAGGGCATAGTTCCATAGGTATATATACCTAGTATATATACTTAATATAGTGTATATACCAATATATATACTAGGTACCTAACCTGCAACAACCTTTTGAGATTGAGACATATGCTTCAGACTATGCTATGGGCACAATTCTTTCTCAGCACGTACATCGTATGGCCTATCATAGTGAGACACAATCAGATACTGTCCATAAGTACTCCACTTATGACAAAGGCATGTACTCCATTGTACAATCTTGTCACTAGTGGAGTTCACATTCCATTTGAACTACGCCCTTTGGAACTATGACCTATGGAACTACGCCCTCTAAAACTACACTTCTAGAACTATGACCTCTGGAACTACACCCTCTGGAGCTAGACCATTTGGCACTATGATCTCTGGAACTATTACCCATGGAACTATTCCCTCTAGAACTAGGCCCTCTGGAACTATGACCTGTGGAACTATGAACCGTGGAACTACGCCCTCTGGAACTATGACCTCTGGAACTACGCCCTCTGGAACTATGACCTGTGGAATTGTGACTTGTGGAACTATGACCTGTGGAACTATGCCCTCTGGAACTATGACCTCTGGAACT